>CM037852.1:216080236-216132577 GCA_021234595.1 Delia radicum
CCTGCAAAATTTATATTTTGTACATCTTTTTAAGCTTTCGAAGGCGAAAACAAACTAAAAATAAAATGTGGCTTATCAAGTTTGTACAATAAGCCCTTCAATTGTATTTCAGAAAATATTAATTTTATTTCAGAAATTGTCAATTGGATTTCGGAAATAATAATAATGAAAAACATTTAATTATTTCTGAAATACAACTAATAATTTCTGAAAAACAATTGATAACAATTGTTGAATCTGAAAAGAAAAATCATAGTTTGTGAAATTTAATTAATAAATATGAAATTCAATTGATAATTTCTGAAATACAATTGTAAAATCTGAAATACAATTGAAGGGCTTATGAAAATGAAAATTATTCAAGTTCGAGGCCATACTCTATATTTCTTCATTAGGATATTGTCCTAACAAATAATCTATAGAGTTTTTTGTTTTCAAATTTATTATTTGACCCTTTCAGGAATGTGTTGATAGATCTATTTCGGGAATTTTCTAGGTTCCCATCATCAGAACACGTTTTGAAAGCGGGTAACAATCCCATGCCAAACATCAACCATACATATGAACTAGTTTACTCACTACATGAGAACTAATATACATATGAGTTTGAAGTTAAAGATTATAACCATTGATCAAAAAATAAATTGAAAACTTGTTTGATGTGCAAGATCCACCTCTGGTGGATATTCAATACACGTTTTTTTGTTTCTCTCCTCTTTTTATATTTTGTTTAGTTTGTAAACAAACCAGGGGAAGTAAACTTGGCGGTACTCTGCCTTTATACAAGTTTGTTATAATTTTTATTAAAATAAAAATTATGTTTTTTTCGACCTTTAATTGTGCAATGAAAATGAAAATTATTCAAGTTCGAGGCCATACTCTATATTTCTTCATTAGGATATTGTCCTAACAAATAATCTATAGAGTTTTTGTTTTCAAATTTATTATTTGACCCTTTCAGGAATGTTAGGACAATATCCTAATGAAGAAATATAGAGTATGGCCTCGAACTTGAATAATTTTCATTTTCATTGCACAATTAAAGGTCGAAAAAAACATAATTTTTATTTTTAATAAAAATTATAACAAACTTGTATAAAAGGGCTTATTGTAAAAACTTGATAAGTCACATTTTATTTTTAGTTTGTTTTCGCCTTTTGAGGGTTGAAAAACTGCTAAAATATGACTTTTACAGTACGTGTATATTCTAGGTACTTTTAGCAAGTGTTTAAACAAGACTTCTGTCAAAAATTAATCAATGGATGTCTCGAAAACAGCGAAAATCCATAAAACTATAAATATGGCTTATGAAGTTTTTACAATAAGCCCTTCAGGTCAAAGCTCCGGAAATGTAATTGATAAGTCTGCAATTTAATTGATAATTTCTGAAATACAATTAATAAATATGAAATACAATTGAAAGACTTATTGTAAAAACTTGATAAGCCACATTTATTGATTTCTGATTTTTCGCTGTTTTCTAGACTTCCATTGAATATTTGATAGAAATCTTGCTTAAACAATTATTACAAGTACCAGGAGTATAAAAGTCCTGCAAATTTCATATTTTTTAAATTTTTTTTACCTTATAAATACGAAAATAAACTAAAAATAAAATGTGATTTATTATGTTTTTACAAAAAGCCCTTTAATTGATAATTTCTAAAATACAATCGATAACCTCTAAAATTCAATTAAAAATGGTGTTTTGCTAAAAAACACTTTTTACCATTAAAAAAAAAAAACAGTTAAAATACATTTTAATGAAATTTAACAAAATATTTCCAATTTTAACTCAAATGAAATTATATTTAAAATTAATTTTGTATATTTTGAAATTAACTTTTTAGAAAAAAGATTTTTATGTCAAAATTTTTTTTTGTTAAATTTTGACACTTAAAAATTTAAGTTAAAAAAATCTGCATTAATTATTATAAGATAACTTACCATGCCCTCATCAATCATTTCCAATTCATTAAAACCGGCACCTTCGCGACCTAAACCAATAACCGCAATTGATCGATATTCTTGATCAATGTTGTTAAACACCTTGCCTCTACCCAATTGACCGGTAATATTACATCTAAATATAGGATAAATATTTATCCATGATCAAAATCTCGCTACAACAATAATTAAATATTTACTCTTTAACTAGTTCCGAAACTTTTCCCTGGACACGATCATCAAATTTTTCTCCACTTGTAGTTAGCTTGGGATCTTTATCACCCTCCTTTTGGTAAACTCCAACAACTAGGCCTTTCTGTTATTTCCATAAAATAATATTATAACAATTCCAAAGAAAATTTAAAAATTACCACTTTTGTATACTTTTTATACACTATTCTTTACTTACCGTTACTCGCGGATCATCTATTGATGCATAGTGTCTGGTTGGTGTGCTCTGAATTTTTGCAATTTTATTGATTATCATAAGAGATCGGGTCATACAGTTTGATAAGCGTAATGAGGACATCTTTTTGGTATGTTTAGCTAATTTTATTTAAATTTAAATTATTTCTAAGAAAATTTTTATATTTTTAAAAAAAATTGTATTTGTTTGAAAGTTTTCAATAAGAAAAATGAATTAAATTTTGATTACTATGGTTGCTTTTTCAAAGCCTATCTAGTCAAATTTGTATTCGATTTTTTTTTTTTTTATAGTGAACTTTTTTTTGAAATACTTGAAATCACACAAAATGTCAATGTTTATTAGGGCGTTTCACCGTTTCACTTTTTTTTTTTAATTTTACAGCTCGTAAAGCGGAATATTAATGATTATGGCCAAAACAGATTTTTTTTAGAATTTTTTTAGATATTTTGAAGTGGGGTATGGGGTCGCTGAAATATATTTATTCAATTATTATTGTTTTTTGTGCTTTCCCAGCCAGAAAAATACGTACGGCAAAGCATTGGCCCAGTGCTTCCAACGGTGGTATTAGCGTTGGCAGAGCGTTGGATATCTGAAGATTTAAGTGCTTTGCCAACCCCAAAATAATAACACCGGGCAGGCCGTTTCTTTTTTAAAACATTGACAAAGCACTGGCAATGAGCGCTTTGCCAGTACCAAAACCATAATTTTAAAACGTTGGCAAAGCATTGGTAGAACAACCAATAAAGTGCCTTTTTAATAATATAATAAGTGCTTTGCCAACCCCAAAATGATAACACCGGTCATTGCTTTGCCGTTTCTTTTTTAAAACGTTGGCAAAGCACTGAAAATAAGCGCTTTGCCAGTACCAAAACCAAAAACGACCAATAAAGTCCTACTTAGAAATTCACTTCAGTAAAGAGTTGTATTATTTCTTATTAAATGATTTTGGTAATTTGAACAGAAATAACAATAGCTTCAGCTAAGTTAATTACAAAATAACTGAATATTTTTTTTATCAAATTTTTTTTGTGATAAGTTAGCACGATTTTTTTACTACAATTTTACTAAAGAAAGAAATTTGAAAATAAATTTCTTAAGTAAAATTTTAGTACAAAAACTATTCTTTGTGCTGACTATAACAGGAGACCTTAATATTCTTAACTTCAAATCATAAATTGCAATTTAGTTTTGAATTTTTCCACTCTTGTTGTGAAGTTCACAATGTGAACAAGGGATGTGGCACTGTTTTTATTAAGTTAACGGTTGTAAATAAGTACTGGCAATGCACTTTTTTCCAATGTTGGGAAAGCGTTCCAAGTCAGTACTGTGCCAGTGCTTTTTTATTTTTACGGTTGTAAATTGTGTAAATCAAGTACTGGCAAAGCACTTTTTACGAACGTTGGTAGAGCGTTCTATGCCAGAGCTGTGCCAGTGTTTTTTTTATTTTTACTGTTGTAAATTTTGTTAATTAAGCACTGGCAAAGCGCTTTCTACTAACGTTGGCAGAGCGTTGTAAATCAGTGCTTTGCCAGCACTTTATTTGTTGGATCATTGGCAAATAGTGCTCTGCCAGTGCTTGATTTTTCAGACCATTGGCAATTTCTGGCTGGGTTGTTTTCACAAAACCGAATAAATTACTACTCAAGAGTTTCAGCCTACCAAAAAAAAAAAAATTATTTGGGGTAACAATTTATAGGTGTAAGGGTTATTTCGATGACCTTAAAGGTTAATAAAAGTTATTATACTACGTTCATATTGAACCCCAAAATACGTATTTTAATTTTTTTTTTTCAAGTTTTCGACTGACAGTTTTCGAAATACAAATTTTAAATTAAAAACTTGAAAAAACCGAAAATACGTATTTTGGGGTTCAATATGAACGTAGTATAATAACTTTTATTAACCTTTAAGGTCATCGAATAACCCTTACACTTATAAATTGTTACCCCAAATAATTTTTTTTAGTAGGCCCGAACTCTACAGCAGTGATTTATACAACTTGTTAAGAAAAAAAAAATTTAATGTTTTATAACCTCATTTTTGAATGAAATCAATTTCATCAACCGGGTACCCCCCTTTATAATTCTGAAAAAATCCTCAAAAATCTTTTCAGATATAAGTATTCATTTTCCGCTTTAAGAGTCGCAACAGAACAAAAATTAAAATAGGGAAACGTTCTAATGTTCATAAATGAGCACTTTCTTCAGGGCGGGTAGCTTCTCTCAAATATAACCTTAGTTTTACTTTAACCACAAATATTTCCATATAATTTTAATATTCATAACTATGGTTAAGTTCTAAACTTTGGAAATTTTGATATTAGTTAGCTGGCCTTGAAATTTTGGATATTTTGAGATTAGCTTGCTTAGGTTGATAACCGTTCCATTTAATCAAATATAATGGATAACGATAAAAAAAAAGGTTAACGGTATTTTCAGGTATTTCCTCAGTTTATTTTAAGGTTAATGGTATTTAAGCTAATTTTGTTAGTAAAATTTTAAGGTTAACGATATTCCTTTGAAAGGGATTTGAATTGGTAATGGACTTTTAGGGTAAAGATGGCATCCTCATCTCAAAGTGAAAAAAAAAAATATTATATTTCATAGTGATCTAGGCTATAAAGTTAATTTAGGTCCTTTCTGTCGTTTTTTAGAGGAATATTAAATTGCTATACATGCAAGTTTTTCTTAGCAACGACACAAATAAACATTGAGTTAGGACTTTTTTTACATTAGTAATCAACAGCTTGTAGAAAGGTTTATCTGTGAATGGCAACAATTTAAAAAAATCTTCAAAATTAAAAAAGTTGCTAAAATTTAAAATAGTGTAAACTTTTTCAATTTTGTGAATTTTGTTAATTTTTAAAGTTTTTAGATTTTTTTTTAATTTCGGTAATTTTTTTTTTCAAATTATTAAGATTTTTCAAATATTATCGATTTGTTTTAAAATTTGTGATTTTTTTTTCCAATTTTAGCATCTTTTTATAACTTTAGCGTTTTCTTTTTTTTAATTCCTCAAGTTTTTCGATTTTTTTTAATTTCGGCGATTTTTATAAATTTTCTAATTATTCTAATTTTATCAAAAATCGTTAATACTTGAAAAAATCGACAAAATTGAAAAAAATGCTAAAATTGAAAAAAAAAATTACCAAAATTAAAAAAAAAATCGCTAAAATTTAAAAACATCACCTAAATGAAATTTAAACGTCCATACCTCGAAAACAATAATTTTTGTTTTTTTTTTTTAAATTTTTTGTAATTTTTGGCATTTTTTTAATTTTTGACAAATTTTTCTTTCAATATTCTATATAATTTTGTCTCTTTTTTTCAAATTTTGGCGATTTTTTCCAATTAAGCGATATTTTTAATAGAATCGATTTTTTTTTTTTAATTTCGACGTTTTTATTTAATTTTGGGTGATTTTTTTAATTTGTTCTCATTATGGCCATATCACCACCCAAAATAGGAAACTTTTTGCATATAAAATTTTGAGTGCTCGCCATTTTTTTGTTTCTAATCCAAAACTTAACATATTTGTAAAAATCCAATATATTAAAAAGAAATTGGCCCCGATTTCGTCCCGCTATTCATGAAAATTTGTAATTTCACATTTTCTAATGGAAATATCTCGGAAACTATTAGTCCCTACTAGCAAATTACAAATATGTTAAGTTTTTAAAAATCGGATTAGAAACAAAAAACAACATGGCAAGCACTCAAAGTTTTATATGCAAAAAAGTTCACTATTTTAGGTGGTCATATTGCCGCCCGGGGAGTCTGAAAGGTTCAAAGTCAAAACTTAAGCTCGAAATTACGTCACTTATGCCTGTTCCGAATTTCATTGCAATTGGACTACCAAGTAAGAAATTACCAAATTAATTCCAAAAAATTTATGATATATCCCACTGTGCTACGTTAGGAACAAAATAATTCATTCGTCTGTAAAAAAGATATTTTTTCTCACCATGGCATACCAATATGCCATGATTTTACCTTTAAAATATAAGCTCTATGATGAAATTGTAACCGTTTCTTTATTTTTTTTTAATTTTTTAGACATTTTTGTTTCTATTGATTATTTATCCATTAAAAAATTTGCATTTGAAAATAAAACTCTTAATAATTTCTTTCGTTTTCAATGTCTTTTCATTTATTATTTTTAGATATTTACAAACTACAATTAAAAAAATTACATAATTTTGTACTAATTATTGCTTAATTCAATTGCACTATTTTAAAAAGCAAATATTTTGTACGTATTCTTTTTTAAATTTATATTTGGTGAAATTTTAGTAAACCACTATGGTTTTTTAATAATAAATTATTACTAAGCATTTGTATTTTTATATCACATAGACTTCTTATTCTATGTTTTCTTAATAAATTTACGATAAGTATTGTCTAATAGATAATCGGTAAAATTATCAATGGGATGTACAATGAACGGGATAGAAGACAGGCCAATAACAACTGGTAAATACTTGACTACAGACTTTTTTGCATTAGCTTTTCGTAACAGTTTGCCACTGAAGTATGTGAGCCTAGAGAAATAAAATTAAAATATTGTTAAAAATTAAAAAAAAAAAAAAATATTAAAACAAAATTTATAATATTTTTAACTTTTCAATTTCATTTCAAAGATTCTATACCATTTTCAATTGCGAACATTTTATAAGAAATTGAGATTTTTCAATTGAAAATGAGAATTTTTAAATGAATTTAAGATTTTCCAAATTAAATTAAGAAAATTTCATATAAAATTGAGCATTTCTATTTAAAATTTAGGAAATGAAAATGAAAATTATTCAAGTTCGAGGCCATACTCTATATTTCTTTATTAGGATATTGTCCTAACAACCTCGAACTTGAATTGTCCTAACAGCCTCGAACTTGAATAATTTTCATTTTCATTGCACAATTAAAGATCGAAAAAAATATAATTTTTATTTTTAATAAAAATTATATCAAACTTGAGAAAATTCTATATACAATTCAGATTTGTCATTTAAAATTAGGAAATTTTCAACTGAAAATGATGATTTTTTTAATTGAAGTTCAGAAAATTCTAAATAAAATTTGGATTCTCCCATAGAAATGGTGACAAATTTTAAATGAAATTGAGAACTTTACGCAGGTAATTGAAAAAATTACAATTTAAATTTAAACTTCCCATTTTTTTATTATTTAAAATTGAAAATATTTTATATAAATTTCGGAAAATTCTATATGAAAATAGAAAAAAGTCCAAATGAAATTGAGAAAAACAAAACATTATTATCATTATATCGGAAAGACTGAGCGATTTTCAAAAAAAAATGTTTGAGATCAAACGTTTATTCCACGGGATCTGTGATTTTAAAACTTGTATTACGTATATTGAAGAAAATACAATTGAGATTTTTTAAAAAAACGATAAAACTCAAAATGTTTAAGGAAATTATTTTTATCAACGATTTTATTTCTACATTAAAATCACTTAATTATTTTTAAAGTTTATTATTATTCACAGCTCAAAAAATCAGAAAAATTTGGTGCATCGTCGTTGTAACCTATTATTTCTAAATGACTTTAGGACGCAGATCACGAATGTGGCCTTAGAATCTTTACAAAATGTCAAACTTATATTGCATACTTCTAGCATTTTGTGTGCATATTTTAATCAAGCATTACTTGGTAAAATGTAACAAAATAACTATGGACAAACATAACAGATAATAGGTAATTTCTCGAACATAGGTAATTTCTTGAACATAAGTAAAGGGTGAATTAGCCAAGCGTAAACGTAAACGTATCTCGGTGTACGAAATTTAATAAGTCAAATAAGAATAGAAGACATTTTGTGTATCTTGTTGTTTCATTCATATGCATTAAACATATAGAAAACGTAAACGGACAACAAAATTCTATTTTGATTAGATTTTCTTTATGTTGTTACGTATTCTATATGTTTAATGAATATGAATGAAACAACAAGATACACAAAATATCTTCTATTCTTATTTTACTTATTAAATTTCGTACACCGAGATACGTTTACGTTTACGCTTGGCTAATTCACCCTTAAGTTAAAAGATAAAAATACTATTTTCGAGCCCAAACAAAAATACAACACAAATAGTCTGTAAAATAAAATATTTATTAAATTAAACTTTTTTTAAATATAAATAAATTAAATCTTTAAGAAAAAGAGAACAAAAATCTGAAAAATGGTAAGTTTATTTTAGTTATTTATTAAAACAACTAAATTCTAACCACAATTTTATTTTTTTCTAGATAAAAGGCATTGCTTTGGTGAAATTGGATAGCACATATTAAGGCTAATGTGAAGGAAGTGGTAATATTAATTAGAATAGGTATTATATAAAATTTATGTAGTGTTTTTTTCCCGTATTTTATAAATAAAATAATTTTTAATAAAGAAAGAAAAGGGAGAGCATCATCAGAACACGTTTTGATATCAAAGGAAAAGAAACAAAAACGTGTATTGAATATTTACCAAAGGTAGACATACACACAAACAAGTTTTCAGTTATTTTTTGATCAATGGTGATAATCTTTTTTACTTCGAGCGCATATAATATATATTAGTTCTCATGTAGTGAGTAAACTAGTTATATGAATGTTTGATGTTTGGCATAGGATTGTTGCCTCTTTCAAAACGTGTTCTGATGATGGGAACCTAGAAAATTCCCGTAATAGATCTATCAACACATTCCTGAAAGGGTCAAAAAACTCTATAGATTATTTGTTGGAACAATATAATAATAAAGAAATATAGAGTATGGCCTCGAACTTGAATAATTTTCATTTTCATTCATAAATATTATTACGATTTACTGCTTAATTGTCATAAATAAAAGAGGAAGAATTACCAAGTTTTTGTGGTTAAATGACATTATAATTTTATACAAGTGCACCCCGGTAGGCTAGTTGGTACCGTGCTGACTTATCAGTGCGGGGGTCGTGGGTTCAATTCCCACCAGAGGCACTGGTCTGTTTTCGCTAATTATATGATTATTAATTAATAAAAAAAAAAAATAAATAAAAAATGTATACAAATCATTTTCCTAAGTTGATTGACTTGGTAATATTATACCCTTTTTTTGATAAACGTTCTCCTAGATTTTCTTTTTGTATTGTAGAAACCTTAAGTTTATTTGGAATTTTCTCAATTTCATTTAGAACTTTCTCAATTTAAATGAAAAATCTAAATTTCATTTACAATATCCCAATTTCAAATGAAGTCTCAATTTTGAATTGTAATTTTCTCAATGTCAATTGAAAAACATTTAGAAATTTTCTTAATTTCATACCAAATTTCATTTTTATTTTCAATTGAAATTTTCTTAATTTTCAATAAAAAAAATTTAATTTCATTTGGAATTTTCTCAATTACAAATAGAAATTCTCAATATGACTGCATATGAAATTTTGTCAATTTGAACTAGAAAATCGTAATTTAATTTGGATTTTTCTCTGGTTCAATTATAAAGTTTTCAATTTGAGTTAAACATTGTGCAGTGTTTGTAAAACGGTTTTATACCACGTTCATATTGAACCCCAAAATAGGTATTTTCGTTTCGACTGTCAAATTCCATATCAAATTTTAAAACGAAAACTACAAAAAAAACGAAAATACGTATTTTGGGGTTCAATATGAACGTTAGAGTGGGCCGATTTGTAAGGACAAACATTTGTCGATATTGTGCCATCGATTTTTCGATAGCTTTTGGCATGAGGAAAAAAAGTTCTATTACGACATATCAAAAAAATCATTTTCGAGGCACCCAAATTTCAATTTTTTGACTTTTTCTCACCTTTTTTATTTTTAAGGTTTTTGTCTACTACAAAAAATCGGCTGATTTAATTTTTTTTTAAATATTACCTATCCAAGGTAACATAAAATACAGACAATACAATATAAAATTTAAAATCGGCGATTTTTTTTACATACCTACTAAAAAAAAAACCTTAAAAATTAACGCGTAAAATAAGATAGATTTTTCGACAAAAACTCGTCCAAACCTCAAGAAAAATTTTTTTTTTCGAAAAACTGCTATCGCCATCGTTTTTAGCGTACAATTTTTCACCTTGAAAAGGTAATAAAAAAAAATAAAAACCTTAAAAATAAAAGTTGAGAAAAAGTAAAAAAATTGAAATTTGGGCGACTTGAAAATGATTTTTTTGATATGTCGTAGTGGAACTTTTTTTTCCTCATGCCAAAAGCTATCGAAAAATCGATGGCACAATATCGATTGCTAAATCGACCCACCCTAATAAACGTAGTATTAAATCTAAATTGTCAAATTGTGAAAAGTTTTTTTAAAATAAATTGGAAATAGTGTAGCTATAGTAGAAAAAAAAAATTAAAAATATGTTGTTTTTTTTGTCTATCATACCTGTTAATGGTATAACCGGGTATCATAACAGAAGCTAACATTTGCCAAAGAAAAACATCTGCGGCAGTTATACTCGCATTGGCTATAGAAGAACTTTGTTTATATTCCTTTAAAGTTTTATCAACTGTATCGGCCACAGCATAGCCTGTGGCTATAACATAAGTGCCAGTAACCACTTTACGTGGTACCAAATGTCGAAAAGATTCCCCAATTTCGTTTGCATAACCTAAACAAAAAATAGGAATAAGTAAAAATCATGATTTAAAAACATAATCAACAATTTACCTAAATATCGCACCAAAGTGTCACGGTATAAATCCTTTTCTTGTTCCATTTTTTTAATTTTGTAGTTCCTAGTAATTTTTTTTCTTAATAATTACCTTAACAGCCTTAACCTTTCGTTTTATATCTTCCCTTTGTTTATTATGTAATTTGTTGTCTTGTAATTTTATAACTTTTGTTGAAACATGTTTTTTTATGCATTAAATTTTGTTTGGCATATTTACAATTTTAATTTAATACTTCCGTTTCTTTGCTTTGAAATTCCTTCTTGAAATGAAGCAAAAACCGTTAAGTATTTTCAGTGCATTTGTATTTTTTGTTAAAATTTTTTTCGTGTTACACTACTTCTGCAACAACAACTAATGCTAATCAAAACAACCTTGGGATAGGGCAGCCAGCAATTTAACAGCTGCTTTTAGTGGTGCCATACTTAGCGATTTTTAAATGTATTTCATATAAACATTTTTATATGCCATTCACATGAACATGATTAGTTAAACAAAAAATAAACTAGTGTAATAAGAATATCAAAGTGAACTTTGTATATGCAAAAAGGCTTAATAACCGTTTATTATCCGTTTATTGAAGACCCGATGATTTTTAAACACATTGTGGAAAAAATTCAAGATAAAAGGAAATATTTAAAGATAAGTCTTTTATGGTTTGTTGTGTATCTTTAACAAATTTAAATTTTTTCAATATATAGAGAATAGGAAGATTTACATATAAATATAGGGAATAGTGGATCTTAACAGAAACTAAACTACAATAATTTGTATTATTGTACCAGTTCGTGCCACAACAATGAAGGTTAAAGGAGATTTTTTGTAAAATGTTTTTAAAAATGAAAGGTTTGAATGTTGTTCATTAAAATATTAATAAAAGTTAAAACTATTTATGCAAAATGTTTATTGTTTGCTATTATTGCTGCAAATTTTAGTTTTATTTAAATTTTAATTTAAAAATCGTTCTATTTAACTGACATCATAACTACATTTGTTGACACAATTTTCAACTGACGATTCAGTTATTTACAATTAATTTTTTCAACTATATGACACCTGCTTTTTTGCAGCAACTTTACCTGGGTTTTTCTATAAAATGTTAAAAAAAACGGGTTTTGGGTGTACTTATACACGATAATAATGTTATCAACAAAACACATGAAAAACTAGTTTGAAACCCAGTTAAAACGTGTTTTGTAAGTTAAGTAAGTTAAATGCAAAAACAATCCATAAGTTGACCCTCTACTAAAAATGGAAAAAAGTCTGTTCCGGTGGGGCGAACATTGTAGAAACACTTTTCATAGCAATAATAACGTTGGATATTGGCAAAAATTAATTATTCTTGTTTCCGGCGAAAGAAAAAATACTTTCTTTTTGGAAAATTTTGTTAAATTTTTGTTTGCAACTGTTTAACCAAAATACCTAAATTTAATGTGTGAACAAGTTTGTTTAGGGTTTAAAGAAACGTGCTTAAGAATCGCAGTCTAAACTTCTTATAAGGTTTTTTTGTTACTTTCTAAAGTAAAATATTAAAACTAACAAAGCATACGTTAAATAAGTTAACAAATGGGTTACTTGACTGATATACAAAAGAAAACTACTAAATATCTAAAAACTACTAAATAACTAAAACTACTTAATATCTAGTGTGAACACTATGTCCACACTAGATATTAACTTTAATATTTTTCTGTCAGAAAACTTCAAATTCGATCGCAAAGAAATTCTATTACGTGTGGACCACACATTACTGATATCAAAATAGTGTTGTTATGATAAATCTCTAACATAGTGTCCACATTAGATATTAACTTTAATATAATATGTGCGAGAACGCCAACAGAATAACGGAAGTATCTATGTTCATAGTAACGTTTAGGGTGGATAACACGCATTCATATTTATATCATGTTTTCTCATAATTTTCTGTCTCCTTTTGAGTAAAGAGGTCCGTTTATTCATTCCATTTTCAACTATGCGATTAAAAATAACTAATTTGATTTATAACAGTTAAACAATTTTAAATAATCTTTTTCTTTTTGTATTTTTTTAGTTTTAGGCGTTTAACTTTTACTTATTTTTTTATTTACACATGTAATATAATTCTCTCTGAGATTGAATTTGAAGTTTGCTGACAGAAAAATATTAAAGTTAATATCTAGTGTGGACACTATGTAACATGATATGAGCTGTCAAAATACACAAACACAAAGGATTATATAAAAAAAAAATAATAAAAGTTAAACGCCTAAATTAAAAAAATACAAGAAGAAAAAGTGCATTACAAATTGTTTAATTGTTATAAATCATTTTAAAGTTATTTTTTAATCGCATAGTTGAAAATTGAATGAATAAACCGGACGTTATAAGAAGACATGACATGAATACGTGTTCTGCACCCTAAACATTAATATGAACATAGATAATTTAATTCCGTTATTCTATTAACGTTCTCGCACATATTATATCCAACTTATTATCTAATGTGGACTACGCGTAAGTTTGACAAAATGTTAAAACGGTAAGCAAAATACGGGTTGTTAGGTGTGAACGCCATTTTACCAATTATTGTTTGAGAGTAAACTGCGAAAACCTGTACCCTAGTGTAATTTCATAAATGCAACTCTGAATTCAGCAATTCGCAAAATGTCAATGAAAACAAAACAACAAGATAAAATGTCAAAAGATGAACGCATCATCGTAATTTTTTGTGTTGTTGTTGTGTGAGGATTGAAAAATTTACGTCTTGATAAAAAAAAACTAAAATTAATGAAAAATTACAATAAAACACTATAAAAAATAGTAAACCTAATATTATTTGTAATAACAAACTGCAGCAAGGTAAACAAAAATGAATTAAACAAATAGTAATAAACAAAATGGAAAAAAGTTGTAATATTCAATGCTACTACATTTAAATACCAGTGCATTAGTCATTCAATTGTTTGTACAAACTATTTTATTTTTTTCGTCATTTGTGATTATTATTAATATTATATAGGAATGACAAAACACAAAAGTATAGTAGAAAACATTGTTGTCTATGATGTCACAATAAAGGAGTTCTAAATTTACTTACACTCCTTAAATTATTTGAATTTTTTCTGTATTGATTAGTGCCTATTTTTGTGTTTCGTTTCAAAGTTAGTTTGTATTGGCCATGGCTTCAGGTACTACCCTACAAAAGGCTATCGATTTAGTAACCAAAGCCACTGAAGAGGATCGTAATAAAAATTATGCTGAGGCTTTACGTTTGTACGAACATGGTGTAGAATACTTTTTACATGCCATTAAATGTAAGTAGTTAATGGTCTATTTTTGGGATTATCGTGGGCCTAAATGACATTTTTGTCTTTAAGATGAGGCTCAGGGAGATAAAGCTAAAGATTCCATAAGAGCTAAATGCTTGCAGTATTTAGATCGTGCCGAAAAACTTAAGGAATATTTGAAAAAGGGCAAAAAGAAGCCAGTCAAGGAAGGTGAATCTAGTTCCAAGTAAGTTGTTAACAACATATTTGTTAATTGTTTTAGAGTGTTAATTCTTTATTTGCTCTAACAGAGACGATAAAGATAAGAAAAGTGATAGTGACTCAGATGGTGAAGATCCTGAAAAGAAAAAATTACAAAGTAAACTTGAGGGGGCTATTGTTATTGAGAAACCCAAAGTTAAATGGTCAGATGTTGCTGGTTTAGATGCTGCCAAGGAAGCCCTTAAAGAAGCTGTCATCTTACCTATTAAATTTCCCCATCTCTTTACCGGTAAACGTATACCTTGGAAGGGTATTTTACTCTTTGGCCCTCCTGGTACCGGTAAATCATATTTAGCCAAAGCTGTGGCCACCGAAGCAAACAATTCCACTTTCTTTTCGGTTTCCAGTTCAGATCTCATGTCCAAATGGTTGGGTGAATCTGAGAAATTGGTAAAGAATCTCTTTGAATTGGCCCGCCAACATAAACCATCGATTATATTCATTGACGAAATTGATTCGATGTGCTCGGCACGTTCTGACAATGAAAATGACAGTGTGCGTCGTATTAAAACGGAATTTCTGGTACAAATGCAAGGTGTTGGCAATGATACCTGAAGGCATTTTAGTATTGGGTGCCACAAATATACCATGGGTTTTGGATTCGGCTATACGTCGTCGTTTTGAGAAACGTATTTATATACCCTTGCCAGAAGCACATGCTCGATTGATTATGTTTAAGATTCACTTGGGTAATACAACACATGTATTGACAGAAGAAAATTTAAAGGAATTGGCCGGTAAAACAGAGGGGTAAGTTTTTATTTTCATAAAGTTTATTCTTTGAGAGATGGGCTAAAAATTCAGATTTTTTGGCATTGCGTCTTCTGAGCTTTTTATATTTTGCGGACATTACACCAAAGAAGATATATACTAAAGATATCCCAAGTTGATTATGTCTGCATATTCAATTTCTAGAAATTTGCATAAGATACTCGTTCCGTCGAATTTCCGTCACGAAGGGGAATGTGAAGGAAAATGAAAAAAATATAAAAACAGTGTTTTTTTTATTATTCTTAAATAAATAGGTAAACAACACTTAAATAGTTAAATTAATTTTTAAATTTCTACACAATCTGTATTTGAAATACATGTTTTATAATATACTTAGGTACGCTGAATACAAATTTGCCAGTTTTTGAAATATCGTGGCTTTTATATTTAGCATCATTCACCCTAATTTTCGTATATTTGTTTATCGTAATTTAACCTCAAAGTAATGATTTTTTATAATAATATGAATTTGGACAAAATTATCTTTCATTTGAGTTTATTCATGTCGGTTTCTGTTCCAGGATATTTTACTGGTATTGCAAGGAATGGAACAGTTTGCATGTGTAGTCTTATCCTTATAAATGTTATGTATGCTAAAAAAAATGTTAAGTTTTATAACTTTATACGCATAACACAAATATTTATTTAATTTTATTTATTCAGTTTTGTAATAGAAAGCCAATAAGGCCAAAATACTATATTACACAGTAATAAACACTCCTAAGTTATACAATTCAAATAGTAACTTAATAATAATAACGTTCATCCCATATACAAACCTCATTGGTTCCCCAGCCATAATAATTAAAAAAAAAGCAAATAGTAAAATAATTCACGAGCAAAAGAAGTTAAGTCCAATTAGAGGTAACACAGCCAAACACCTTGTATCAATTAAATCAATAATTTAGACCGGAAAAATATTCCAAGAGTTTTAGGCGAAAAACATTATTAGATTGCGAGAAAATGCGCAACGAGTAAGGCAATATATTCCAATAACGACGAATTCTAGCCATAAAGGACCTTTCAAAAGTAGACCTGACTATTCTAGGATGAACAAAATGGGGATTTCTATTAAAAGGAGAGAATAAAAAAGTTCCACAAATAGCGGATGGTCTACCATTCTTCACTACCTTGTGAAACATAATCAAATTTCGATATTTAATGAAGTTGTCAAAAGAACATCCAAGAAAATGCCTAACATAATCTGAAATGTGATCTCTACGTTTAACATTATATACAAACCGGACAATTGCATTAACTATACGTTTTAATTTCATAAGATTCGCATTAATAGTACCAGAAACTACTTCAAGGCCATAAAGAACTTGTGACATTAAAATCGCATGTGCCAGTATCTGCTTGATACGTAAAGGCAAGAAAATATTAGTTCGGTAAAGCCTACGCAGCGAGCACCAGATTTTACCTGCTAGCGCATCAATATGTGGTCTAAACGAGAGTTCACTGTCAAGTGTAACTCCCAAACATTTATGCTGACTCACGAGTTGAATTTCATCATCTTCCAAAAATACATCTAAATTTAGAAAAAAAAAAACGATTTGTTGGCCCAAACATCATAGCTTTAGTCTTGAAGGAATTAATAGCTAAGGAGTTATCAGTAGTCTACTGCAAAACACTTTCAAGACACATATTTATATTGTCTTCAAAACTTCAGGAAATCTAAATCTCAGAAAATAAAAATGCTTCAGATGTTGCTGTATTTGTCACTTCTGGAAGACCATTAACGTATAATAGAAAAAGTAAAGAACCCAAGACAGATCCCTGAGGAACTCCACAAAATAGAGGAAGTACGTCAGATTCCACACCATTAACTTACCACAAACTGAGACCTGCCACTTAAGTAGGACAAAATTAGCTTACAAGCTGACCTAGAAAATTAAAATTTATTCCTTAGTTTCATTATCATTCCTGCAAAATCAACAGAATTGAAAGCTTTAGAGAGATCCAGAGAAATCAAAACGTTTAGCTTATCATCATTAATGTTCGACCTTATAGAATCAGTAAGCCTAAGAAGCAGGGATGTAGTATTATAACCTTTACGAAAACCGTATTATGACTCACAATCCTAACCGAATTCATCATTTGATCTCTTCCATTGAATACATTTTATTTGTATTGAAAATGCAAATCCATTGAAAAATTCCTGAAATATGTATTAAAAATAAAAATTATGTTTTTTCGACTTTTGGTTGTGCAATGAAAATGAAAATTATTCAAGTTCGAGGCCATACTCTATATGTCTTTATTAGGATATTGTCCTAACAAATACTGTAGAGTTTTTGTTTTTAAATTTATTAATTGATCACTTTCAGGAATGTGTTGATAGATCTATTTCGGGACTATAAAAAACTTGTAAAAAGCCAAAGTACGGTCTTAGTTTACTTCCCCCTTTATATCTTGTTTTTAAACAAAACAAGTGTGAAAATAAAAAACAAAAAGCGTGTATTGTATATCTAAAAAATTTTTTTTTGATCAATGGTGATAATCTTTAACTTCGAGCTCATATATTAGTTCTCATTTAGTGGGAAAACTAGGTTTTATGAATGTTTGATGTTTTGCATGGGATTGTCACTTCTTTCAAAACGTGTTCTGATGATGGGAACCTAGAAAATTCCTGAAATAGATCTATCTACACATTCCTGAAAGTGGTCAATTAATAAATTTGAAAACAAAAACTCTATAGATTATTTGTTAGGACAATATCCTAATAAAGAAATATAAAATATTTTATCTTAGTTTTTATCATGAATGGTAACCGATTCGATGCGGATATCGGTAAGGGTAACGCTTTTTTCGTTTATTTCGGTAACGGTATTTTAGAAGTATCGATATTCAGTTATTCAGTAACGGCTTTTTAGCGTTAACGATATTTTGCTTATTTCGGTAACGTTATTTTAGGGATTACGGGTTTTCAGTTATTTCGGTATCATTATTTCAAAGAAAACGTTATTTAAGTTATTCAGGTAATGACAATGCACATGGATAATTTTAACCCCATTATACTCGAAATCTAATAACTAGCTAGTTTATGAACAAGCTTTGGAAAAATATATATCTATTTACTGCGATTATTTTTTCTGATTTTGTCAGATTATTTCGGTAACGGTATTTTAAGGATTTTGGCATTTCAGTTATAATCGGTAACGGTATTTTACGGATAATGGTATTTCAATTATATTTTAGGCATAACGATAGTCAGTTGAAAGGTTTTTGAATCGATTACGGTATTTTAGCGGTATTGCCTGCCATCCCTGGTTTTTATGGTAAATACATATAAGACCTTATAAATAAATTTACAGAATTTATTTATATAAAAATTTAAATTTTATTTAATATAAAATTAATTACTAGCCTTGTTTTTCAGTTACTATCCATGTTTTTTTTATCTTTGAAATAAATAAATGTCACAAAAATGAATCAATCTTTTTTAGTTACTCTGGTGCCGATATATCAATTGTTGTCCGTGATGCTCTTATGGAACCTGTACGTAAAGTACAGTCAGCAACACATTTTAAAGTAAGCTATAAATATAGATTAAGACCAAAAAATAAAACAATCTGTTTAATAAAAACTTTTTCAAAACTTAGAAAGTGAAAGGTCCTTCGCCACTCGATAAAGATGTAATATGCGATGATTTATTAGTACCATGTTCTCCCGGCGATGATGGAGCTACAGAAATGAACTGGATGGATGTGCCAGGTGATAAACTATTCGAACCACCAGTTACAATGGTAATATAAAAATACATTTAACAAAGCTTTTATTAACACAATCCTTCTTTGTCTTCTATTCTAGCGTGATATGTTAAAATCATTATCGCGCACAAAGCCTACAGTTAATGATGATGATTTAATTAAACTGCGTAAATTTACAGAGGACTTTGGTCAAGAAGGCTAATTCAATTAAACGTATAGAACAAACGAATTGAAATTGTAATAAAAATACACAAGGAAAAGGAAACTATTTAAATTAAATTCTATAGTAAAATTAAGCATCTCATTTATAATTTTCAATTTAATAATTGTTTTGTTATGCGTGTAAGTTATTTTCTTTTGGCCATTCGATTGTTATTATTTTTTGCTCCCAGTTTTCTTCGTTTAACTCCGTTTTTTAAATGGTCTGCTACAAGAAAATGTCTAGCATTTGTATCTATCAAATAACGATTAAAACTCAAGAGTGTTATAAAAACGATAAAATGTTAATATAATATATTTTTGTACTTGTAACATCTTCTTATGTATTATAAATGAATAAGAAAACCGAAAAGAAATTGTAGGCGTGTATATTTACCATAAAAATAATTTTTTTTATATTTGTTTTCTTTTAACTTGCTTTATAATGCTAAATATTGGCAAAAAAAAAACTGATTTCTTAAAAAAATTAAAATAAAATTAAAAATATTTCATTTAGCGATCAATATTATTATAAGTTAAAATTTATAACAAATGTTTGCATTATTTTAAACAAAAGGTAATAAGTAAGTAATTAATTTTTTTTTAAAATAATTTTTAATCAAAAAAACTTATTATAAAACAACAGAAAATGATAATTAAAAAAAAAAAGTTAAATACAGTTGAACCTCGATTATCCGGGTTGCACGGGACCGGACTCAGCACGGATAATCAAAAACACGGTTAATTGAAGTTATTTATTTTTCCCGAATTTTAACTTTTTGTAAGCAGGTGAAAAGAAAAAACAAGCAAATAAATATGTATGCTGCACGGATAAAGAGGTGAAGCACGGTTAATAGAGGAAACAAAATAATAGCATGGATAACAGAGGTAAACACGGTTAATAGAGGTATAAATCAAACCGCCAGCATGCCGGTTAACAGATGTACCCGGATAATAGAGGCCCGGATAATCGAGGTTCAACTGTATATATATTTTTGTTTATTAACACATCTAGAAAATAATGCCATTTAACAACTATTAGCACATTGTTATTCTTGTGTGTAATTAATTTCACATTCGATTGAATTTAAAATTTTGAGTTCCATTATTTCGCAACATTTTTAGTAATATTAAGGCCGAGTTTTTAGTATGTGGATTATCTTTAAACTTAGAATAACGAAGTTTTTCCGACAAATTTTTTTAACCCTCAGACCGGCCTAAGCTTTTTTGCAATGAAATGTGTACATGTTCGGCACGAAAATAAACAATATGTTTCCTACTTTAGGCGATATAAGCCAAAATAGGTTAAGGGCGAATCTCAAAAAGTAATTCATAAAAATGATCAAGTTTAGGTATAAATTCTTGCTCTTACCAAGACATAACAACAGTTAAAAATTCCGCTTTTGGCGATTTTGGTTTTTCAAAAAACGCACCTTAATTTCAATATATATTAGAGTTCGTCAGAAAAATGTTATTTTGAGGGTGTTATCACTTTTTTACGGTTTTAGCATCAATAAAAAATATGGTGCTATTATTTTTTTTTAAATTTCAACTCCTTCCACTGGCGCGCTGTGGCGAAAAACGCTAATTTATTTATAATTCATCTATAATACTAAAGCCCACAAGGCCAAATAACAGTATTACATAGTAATAAAAAACTGAGTATTAATCTTAGGATCCCTTTGACTACAGATCAAAAAAGGGATAAGTTATATGAAATTTTAACCTGCCATTCGATTCTACGCCAAAAACTATTAAAAAAAAATCTCGATTTTTAAAGTGCACCATTAAGTCAATAGAGTGGGTGGAAAACACTTGTTTTCAAAAACTTTTAAAAATAAATTTTTTAATCATACACAATAAATATGTTTTATCATAATGGTACAACAATTTTTGACATATCGCGAACCGCTAAAAAGTAATAAAGATATCAATATTATAAAAAATAATAAAAAAAAATTTTTTTTTGCACACACAATGAAAAAGTATTTTGAGCTATGAAAAATTTCACAAACATTTTCGATATATCGCGGCCTGTTAAAAAGTTGTTAATCAATAAAATAATGTATATTGTAAAGACAACATTTTGAAACTTAATAACTTTTAACTGGGTTACCGCAAAGCGAAAGTTTTTGCACCATTTTTCTCAGCTAAAAATGCTTTTTTTATTGTGTGTAATAAAAAAAATACCTTACAAGTATTTTGAAAAAAAAAAAATGATTTTTTTCCGACCACTCTATTTTCTACATGGTGCACTTTAAAAACGGAAAAAAAAGTTTTATTAAAATTAATTTGTGGTGTAGAATCGAAAGGTGAATTCAAATTTTATATAAATACAGTCCTTTTTGCTCTGCAGGAAAAGGGCCCCTAAATCGACGTTTTTGGCAGCAGCGCTAGCGGAAGGAGTTGTGTTAAATATGTAAGTTGAACCTCCTGCAGGGAGCCTCATACGGACTAGGACTAATTTTCTCTGTTATGCGTTGTGCGATTTGCCGGATTATAGACAAAACTTAGATATTTTTTTAAAGTTTAAGCTTCTAGCTTACTTTGTGTTTAGGTTAACTTAACCTAACCCTACTTTGTGTTTACTATCAATGGTTTCTAGTTACCACAACAAGCCGACTCTCTGGCTTAGGTGTAAGTCCTCAGGGACTTGAGTCGGATTAGGGAAGCATTTCCCTTCTCCGAATACTCTTTACGACCTAACCTAACCTACCATTAATATGTTTTTAAGATTTTTTTAAAATTGCGTTCACTATACAATATTTTTTTTTGAAACTTTAAGAAATTTTAACATTAATTCTTTCTTGCTTCCGAACCGTGTACTGCACACAAACAATTAATTCACAATATGTTTTTTAAACTTTTTTTTTCAATCGAAATAGCTTAATTTCTTTTTATAAAATACTCGTTTGGCGCATTTATTGCCAATTAAAAATACCCCGCTTGGAGTGTGAATGAACTTAAAAACTTGCCGGTTGGAGTGTTAATAAACTTGAAATTGGCAGACAAAAATCTTTATCGGTTTATTAAACCAAGTTTTTAGCTGACTTCCCAAAAACTCGACTTTTATGTCATTAACTAAAATATGTGATTTCAATTTAGATCGAAAGTGAAATTCACCACATACCAGATTGTATATTATTGAACTTGCTGAGGAATAAGACAAATTTACCTTAAGTTTAACAATGAAAATGTTGAATATAACATTTTTTTCACCACATTTTAATACTAATTGAATTTATTTTAACACAAGACTACTCTTTAATCTTCATCATCATCTTCATCATCGACATCGCTATTCATTTGCGTATTTTCTTGATCATCAATATCATCAGGTACATTTAACATGGGTGTACGAATTTCATAAAACCTTATCATATCCTAAAAAAAAAAAATAAAGAAAAGAACATTAACATTAACAAAATCGTAATAACAGTTCACAATTTATTAAATTTTAATAATCTTTGCAGATTACTAGAAGTTGTTATATTGGATAGTTCTTGGGGGTTATATTGGATAGGTCTCTGAATTGGAATGAGCACCTTGATATGATCTCTAAAAGGGCCACTAGGGCAATGTTTGCCTGCCAGAGGCTCTTTGGCAAGACCTGGGGCCATAGACCTCAAATGGTCTACTGGTCTTTTAACACCATTGTGAAACCGATGGTCACATACGCCTCTTTGGCGTGGTGGACAAAGGTTGAACAACTCGGGGCTCAGATGACTCTTAAGAGGATTTATCGACTGGCATGTATTCGTATCACTGGTGCCTCAAAATCATGTCCGACTGATGCCATTGGAGTCATGCTGGGTATTCCTCCTTTGCATATTTCTGTAAAGGAGAACGCGTGCATGGGATCCCTAAGGCTGCGGGAGATTGGCAGCATGAGGAGTGGGGATCTGAAGGGGCATCTTGAGATTGCGAAAATGTTCGCTGATGACCCGGTTATTAGGGTCAGTGACAAGATACTGCCTGTGCAAGTATTTGTTAGGCACTTTGATGTTGTGATTTTCGACAGGAGCACGTGGTTGAATGGATCTTGGGTACCGGAGGTTGGTGCACAGGTCTGGTTCACGGATGGCTCTAAACAGTCGAACATGGATACTGGGGCGGGTGTCGTCGGACCCGGATTTCAGCGTGCTCTGCCCATGGGCAAATATCCCTCCGTTTTTCAGGCTGAGGTCTTTGCTATCTGTATCTGTGTGGAAGAGTGTCTGCGGAGGAGGACACGGGGGGCCACGATCTACATTCTATCTGACAGCCAAGCGGTGCCTTGAGAGCTCAAGATGTGTCGTCTGGTCTGGTTAAGGAATGTATCGACTCTCTAAATCGTCTAGGACTTAACAACTCCTTGACACTGGGCTGGGTTCCAGGGCATGAGGGCAACGAACGGGCTGACTGTTTAGCCAACTGCGGAGCTCGTCGACAATTCATTGGCCCGGAACCCTTCTGTGGCGTAACCAATGGGTATGTCAGAGAGAGGCTCAGAAGATGGAGGGAGTCGGAGTTTGGGGCCTATTGGGCCAGATCGCCTGGGCAGCGACAGGCGAGGCTGTTTATATCTCCCTCTGGGGAGAGATCGCGGAAACTCTTGTTTATGACGAGGGGCGAACTAAGGACCGTAACGGGTTACCTCACAGGACACTGTGGCCTTAGGTATCAATTGTACAAGATGGGACGATCCTCTACGGATACGTGCAGATTTTGTGAATTGGAACCCGAGACCTCTGAGCATGTTCTCTGCAAATGTCCGAGGCTCTCCGACAGGAGGGTGCGTTATTTTGGTGATCGAATAGTGACGCCATCGGACGTTTGGAACTGTTCACCTGGTAGGATAATTGGCTTCGTAGGGAGCCTGAACCTATAGGGTGTATTCGCTGGCTTTCAAATTACAAAATGAAGAATAATAAAAAAAAAAAAAAAAAAAAAATACCAATTTCTGGTCGCGGTGCATAGTGTCACTATAATCTAATCTAGAAGTTGTTATATCTAGGGTTTTTAAACCGGGAATTCCAGGGACGAAATTTATGGGAGATTAGTCGACTTTTCACTTCGACTTTTTCGGTTGAAACTTGGCACATAATATTACGATTTGATTCCATTAAGATGTGCCAAATTTGGAGCAAATCGGCTATTAGTTAGACATAGTTTGTGGTGGCAGATCTTATAAATATGGTAACATAACTAAAAAGATATATTTTGATATGGGGCATTATAAAATTTGTTCCAAAAATAAAAATTCAATCTTTATATATTGTGCCATACAAAGCAATATATATATAACAAGATATAGTTGTATTAAATGATATAACATAATATATAACTATTTTTACTCGGCTATGCACAAAAATGCTTCGATCGATTGCGAAATGAGATTATAATTAGTGCAAAAACAGTAAAATATAGTAAAAACTGGGGAAAAAAACGCGGATTTACTTGTTAATGCTGCACATTTATCAACCAAATTTGATACCCGAATGTTAATGAAGGTCTTTTATGTATTTGCCATAAAAAACTAAGATAAAATATTAAAAAGGTTTGATATAATTTTGTATTAAAAATAAAAATTATGTTTTCCAACCTTTAATTGTGCAATGAAAATGAAAATTCTTCAAGTTCGAGGCCATACTCTATATTTCTTTATTGTCCTAACAAATAATCTATAGAGTTTTTGTTTTCCAATTTATTAATTGACCACTTTCCGGAATGTGTTGATATAACTATTTTGGGAATTTTCTAGGTTCCCATCATCAGAACACGTTTTGAAAGAAGTGACAACCTCATGCAAAACTCAAAATGGGAACTAACATATGAGCTTGAAGTAAAAGATTACCACCACTGATGAAAAATAAATTGAAAACTTGTTCGTTTTGTGCAAGCTCTACTTTTGATGGATATACAATACACTCTTTTTGTTTTTATTCTCCTTTTTATTTTTACACTTGTCTTGTTTTATTTAAAAACAAGATGTACAGGGGAAGTACTTTTTATTAAAAATATAAATTATGATTTTTCGACTTTTAATTGTGCAATGAAAATGATAACTTTATAGATTATTTGTTAGGACAATATCCTAATAAATAAACATAAAGTATGTCCTCCAACTTGGATAATTTTCATTTTCATTAAAATATTTAATTTTTATAATTTTATGTATAAATAACTAGGAAAAACATGCAAAGCTTTAATGCAAATTAGCGAAATATCTAGGCCATAAGTGAAATAACTAGGTACGCCATTAAATTCAGCGTGTCCGAAATATTAAGATTAAATGCTCGGTACTCTTGTTTTCGATTTTAGGCGCCAATTTTGTAGTGCACTTTATCAAAAATCGTTTTTAAAACATACCTAGCTTTTCCCGTTTTTGATAAAATTTAAAAATATTGGTGAGCCCCAAGTGTTATCTTAATAATCTGTACCTGCCCCTTGCACTACCACTTTTCTCAAGGGATCTACAAATAATTTTTTTTTTTTTAATTCTAAAATATCACGTAGTCTTACCTGACACATGCTCATATTTAACGAACAAATCGATTGAGATGTATCCTGATGTGTATTAATTTCATCTTTGACGCCAAACGAACATGTGGATAACCATCATCGCCTCTTTCGATGGCAATATTACCATCTCTGGCCAGAAAAGCCATTTGAAAGGCATTTTCTACCGTATTCATAAAATTGTCCGGATCAATGATCAACTTGTAGAAAGGTATCGGTTGTCGGTTATTATCACGAAATAAATCACTGACTTGTTTTAAAATAATATTAACTTTTTCAGCGCCACGATCATCACGTTTTAATTGTTTAATAGTTTCAGGACGTTTCTCGACAGCCAAAACATTACGACGACGTTGCGTTCTTTCTTTTAAAATGCGCTCTTTGGGTTCAACATCGATGGCACCAAGCATACTTGATTTGGTAAATGATGGGCAGGCAACAGAAATGGCAATTTCAGTTAGAACTTGCCAATTTTCCGTATCATTTTGGGATATTAAGGCATTCTATATTAAACAAAAAGTGTAAAATTAATTAAATTTAAATTATTTGTTTAGCGTGCTTTCAACAAACTTACTAATGAATTTTGAAACATGACATCATTAAATTCGGAATTAGCTAAAAGCAACTTTGATACGGATTCATGGGCACTTTTTATAAGTTGGGCATCCATAACCACCTCGCTGGGATTTTCCAATTTATCTCCAATACTTCCTTCTTTATGGATGACATCGCATGTATGTATAATATCACGTACCGCACGACATGTTTCACTGGGTAATTGTCGGCCAATTAAATTTTCTACAGGATAAGAAAAATGTATTTAATAAAAATTTGCATTCCAAACAAACGAGCTTGCTTGGTTTTGCTTGACTCGGTTACGATTCTTCCTTAACTTACGCAGTTGATGTGCTTCATCCAGCAACATTTTATAACGTTGTTTACGATCACTAGACTGTGTGGGATTATCCATTTTATTAATTATATTTATTTAAAGAGATTTTCATTAAAAAATTTAACTTAAAATCAAATTAACAAAAATTAAATCGCGGTTGCATCTTTTCTTTGTTTAGAATTTTAAGCAGGTCATACATTAGCAATATTATGGCGCAATTTTTGATTTTGTTCTTTAAACTATTACCATGTATGTAATAGAGGTGCCAGATATGAGCCGTCATAAACTTTTAGTAGCCGCCGCCTCCAAAAAAATTTTATCTCCACACAAAAAAAAAATCGTTGCCAAGTAATTAGAAGCATTTTCAACTAATCAAGTTTTTTTCACATAAATTATACATTAAGTAGAAACAAGAAAAAACTTGGTAAAATGCTACTATGTAGTTTTCACATAATTTTTACAAATAAACTTTATTAGTCGAAATGCTCCTAATTACTTGGCATTATTTTTGTTCTGTTTTGGAGGGATATGTTTTCTGTCTATTTCTACTCTTTCTCACCGTTTTTTCTCTGAAGGGATTCACAATGGACCGTATTGGTCTCCGAGTGGAGTTGTGCCCTTGGGTACATAACCCTTCCTAACCTAACCTAACCTTGGAGGGATATAAAAATTGCACAATGTGGAAAACAAACTATAAAATATTTTTCACATTTCTTGGTTGCGCAATAAGAATCGAAACCTTTTTGATTTTTTCAAATATTTTGTACAACTTTCCAATACGACATACACACTGGTAATATTTTGCAGAATAGCAAAAGTTGGACATGAATATTGCGTAGTGTATGGGTAGCATTAAAAATTCCAGTCGCTTTTTTTGTAAAAAAAAGAGTTTAAAAAATAGTTAAATTATTTTTATTATAATTTATTGTTTAAATTCAGTCTTTTTTATTGGTCCAAGCCGGTTTATTTTATGTGCCGACAAACCTCTCCAGCGGCTCCAACCGCGATTAATCGGCGTTGATTTAAGTACAATTAATAGAGATTGTAAAATATTGCTAGTGATGACAATTTAACCGATAATTTAATATTTGATTGTTTGATGTCCAGTTTTTAACTTCGTATTTAAATATGCAATTTGTTAATTGCCATTTAAATTTAAGTTGTATTTAAATACAGTTTCAGTTTTTCAGTCTTAAATGATAATTGTTATTTATTTGCGACAAAAGTATGGTAGCATCATGAAATGTCAAAAAATTAATGATCATTATTCAGAAAACAGCTGTTTAAAGAATAGAAAAGAACAGAAAATTTAAAATATAGAAATAAAAAGAAAAATTGAAAACAAAAAACTCTATAGATTATTTGTTGGGACAATATCCTGATAAAGAAATATAGAGTATGGCCTTGAACTTGAATAAATTTTCAATTTCATAACAGAATTATAGGTCGAAAAAACATAATTTTTATTTATTTTTAAATAATAATTATAATAAACTTTATATAAATATATATATAAATCGAAATAAAATATAAATTATAACTAAATTAATAAAATAAAAATGAAGAGAAGTGAAAATTTCATCCGAAGTTGAATTTTTATTGACTGCTGTAATTTTTTTTTTATTGTTTGTTTTACCACGCGAAAAAAAATAAACTGTCAAACTCATATGTTATATTTGTACAATTTAAATAGATTTTAAATGTCCAAGATTGATCACTTAAATGTGATTTAAATTTAAAGTTAAAAACTGACGTTTGTATTTAAATAGAACTTAAAGTCCAAATGGCATTTAAATACGAAGTGAAAAACTGGGCATGAATGACCCATACGCCAGCAATATTATTGTGCAATTTCTCGATTTTTCTTTAATCTATTACCCCATACGGTAATAGAATAAATAACATAAACCAGAAGTTGTGCAATAATATTGCTAGTGTATGGATACCTTAACGACAAGAGCTTAAATGCGTGTTTTGGCAAAACATGTGTTTTGCAATCCAGTATGAACGTGGCTGTATTCATTCACACCTAAATGCAAAACACGCCTTTTGGCTAAACTAGAGGAAGAGAATATAGACCTTTTTTTTATAAAATATAGCTTAATACATATTAGGGTTAATTCGAAATTTTAGATTTTGCGATACAATATCTTTTTAGAAAGTTTTTGCATCACTAAAAATAATGGTGTAATCATTTTTTTTTTTAAATTTAAACACCTTTTCCTGCATATCTGCGGCTAAAAACGCTGATTTTGGGCACCATTTTCTATAGGGCAAAAACGGTTTAATATATTTCAAATCTGATTTTACTATTCGATTCCCCAGGAAAAATTATTAAAAATAAGAGATATTTGAGATAACTTTTTCATAAAAAAATTCCAAAAGTAATTTTTTAACACGCATATGCCTGCGAAGGTTAACGCTCAGATCTCGCATCTACATTCTTTCCGACAGTCAGGCTGCACTGAGGGCCTTAATGGCTTATAAGGTGTCGTCTGGGTTGGTCATGGAATGCATTCAGACTCTCAATAGGCTCGGTAGGGCAACTCTCTAACCTTGGGGTGGATTCCTTGTCATGAGGGCAACGAGAGGGCAGATTGTCTTGCCAACCACGGGGCCCGAAGGCCCTTTATTGGTCCTGAACCATTCTGTGGAATACCTGCGGGGTATGTTAGGGAAAGGCTCAGGGCATGGAGAGAGTCTGAATTCTCTGGTTACTGGGAAAACTCTCCTGGCTAGCGCCGGGCTAAGAGATTGATCCCTTTTTCCAGTAGGGGTTGAGGCGACTCTTGTCGCTTGAAAGGGGGGTTTTGGACCCTGGCGTCGTACTTAACTGGACACTGTAATCTCAGATACCATCTGCACAGGAAGGGTCAATCGGACACGGATATGTGTAGGTTTTGTGAAGTGGTGTCTGAGACCTCGGAGCAAGTTCTCTGCGAATGTCCCAGGGTTTGTGATAGGAGACTTAGGTTTCTAGGTGATCGCTTAATTTCGCCTTCCGACATCACGAACATTTTGCCTAATAGGATAATTGGCTTTATAGGTAGCTTGAATCTGTAGGTAACCTTAGGCAGCACAAAAGATCTACATTGGTCGCGGTGCATAGTGCCTTCTGATCTAATCTAACATGCATATTATTTATTTATTTATTTATTTATTTATTTATTTATTTAAGTCTATGGATACAATATCCTTACAGACTAGCATATAAAAATTAAGATATTTAAAATAAATTATTTAACAAAATTTTAAATTGGGAGTGAGAAACACTTATGTCTAACTTATTACAGTAAATATTTTATGCTGTCTCCTGAAACTAATGGTACAAAAACTTTTATTATTGTAATTCCAGTTTAAAACTTATCAAGTAATATATAAATAAAAATGCGATATTTTTTTTTAAAGTTTTGTAATTGATATTACAGAGTTTATTTTTTCCGAAACAACATTATTTAGTTTCTCTTTCAACTGCACATAATGCTAAATTATATAAATTATCTATATTTTTAATTATATTTGAATGATTTAGCCGCGAAATTCGGCCAACAAGCTGTTCAGTGTAAATACATGTTGATTGTATGTTTTTAGCCTTTTCAAATGCAATGATAAAGCTTGTTTGAAATGCATACTGAGCGGAGTGAAAAAGCATTAAATGAAATATTAATTCCATAATTAACTAATGTTTTTAAACTTTAAAGAGTTATATAATCGAAAGGCGACTTTAAAAGCACGAAATCAAATTTTTTTAACTTTCTAGTTGAATCTACTGGATTACAAACTATTGCGTTGTCATCGACTTCTATAAATTTTTTTTCATAAAATATTTGGTCGGCTGCATCAATTAGCTTTACCAAGTCTTCTGTATTCTCGTAAACAGTATCTCTAGTGGGCGTTGTGGTGTAATGGTTAGCGCGCTAGACTGTTACACAGATGGTCCTGGGTACGATTCCCGGTGACGACAACATCAATTTAGAAAAATAATATGTATGAATTTTCTATGACTTATATGTATCTTTGCGCCCACCTTCGGTGTTCCCATAGCACTTAACCCCACCGAAGTAAAATAATGAATCAGGGCTATGAAACAAAAAGCTTCAATAAATTCGCCAACTCTACATCAGATGGAGAGCAACAACTGTTCTAAGACTTATCATCTCGCGCAATTGCAGTGTTGCCATGTTTTAAAGCCTCATCATCATCTTCTCTCATTCTAATCATCTTTCACCACCTTTCATCTCTTGACTATCCCCTTTCCAAAGAAAGCAACACATTAATTATTAGGAAGAATATCCTGAGTGTTGCTTCTCTTTAAAAAAAAAAAAACATTTGGATCTATTGTTGAGAGCTTATTAAACTGATTCTGGTTGTTGCTGCTTAACAATTTTACGGGAAAATTTTCCTTTTCTTCTACGGATATTTTCTTATCAAAAATAGAAAATATGGCGTTTTCTTCAGTTACGTAATACATGTGCCTTAATAGAGTGAATTCTGCACTTCTTGCAATCGATGAAAAATATTTGACTTCAATTTGTGATAATTCTTCCAGTTCTATAAGAAAATCCAAATCATTTTTTGGTGCATGTATTGTAGACTCATAGATTGTAGATTCATATTTTCAACATCGGTCTCAATTTCAGATACAAGAGTGATGCAGCTACAAAAGTGTCTTTTTCTTCGATTAAGATTATGTATAGTGAGAAAACGACGTTAGACATCTAAGTTAGTACATGCAACAATATCTTGGGCCGAAATGTATATCAGTAACAATCATCTATTAAATTTAAAATAATTGTTTACCTGAAATTCGCCTTATTATATTTTCTGTTTATTGTAAAAGATCAGCCCTTTCGGAAAATAATATTACCGTTAAAGACTAATGTAGCTTGAAAAAACACAATACTGGTTCAAAAATAATACAATTAATAAATTATTATTAATACTTCTCGTATCAAAATCATAACAACTTTTTAAAAGGTAACTACAAAATAAAAATTGAAATGCCACGTTTTCCAGGATTTTCAATCTGCGTGTTAGACAAAATAGTTTTAAATTTTTTTATAAAAAAGTGATTTTTTTCGGCTACCCTAATGATTATCTGGTCTATACTAATAACCTCAAATAAATAAAATTTTACTAATTTTTCCTGAACAATCGAATGGCAAAGTCAGATTTGAAAATGATATGCAGGGGAAAAGTTCGAATTTTAAAAAAATAATTACGCCATTATTTTTAGTGATGCAAAAAGCTTTTAAAAAGGTATTGCACCCCAAATAAAAAAAGAATATTTTGAAAACGAAGCCTAATATATAGTCATTTATATAATACTATATAACATCATATATAAGGTGATTCGAAAAATGGCATACATAACCTTATCTCATGAGATCCCATGGGATCTCATTTGATATAATTTGATCCAAAAAGTGGTTCTATATAATTTGATCAAGTTATATAAAATTTGATACAATTTGATCTTCATAAAATTCTTTGGAAATCCGCGCTTCAATTTTGTTTCACATTCCAAATAATAAAAAAAAATTAAATATAAATCAATGAATTGAAAAATTAGACATGATTTCATTTTGACTTATACACTGAGTTTCATAGCTATAATGTAATTTTGTTTTCCAATTATTTCTTAATTGTCAGTGGCTTTCGGGACTCTGACGTCCCAGTGGCATATAATATTGGCAATGCAGAAAAAAAGGTGGTGATGCCAGACCAGAGTCGGTAGAGTGCGGGGTTCACCAATAAAACAGCCACAAGCCACTGGAGCAAAAAAAAATAAAATAAATATAAATTAATAACGATCAATAGCTATACCGGGGTAAGCCAACAAAAAAACAAACTCAATGTTCCCTGTTTCTTCTTCTAATACGTACGTTCTTTCTTTTTCTTTCCGGTTTCTCTCGCATGGTTTTCCTTGGCCGGCAGCTATGATGGTATTTGCTGCCTGACCTGCCCACCCTCTTCCATGGCAATCTGTGGTCCAACTTATTAGAAAGCCCCTAACGTCCGCTACAGTCTTCCTAACTCACTTACCTTTTATTAGCGTTTATTCCATGATTATATTAAAATCATAATTTTTCAAATAAGAATACGTAATAATTTCATTATTTTTTTTCTTTAACACGTTATAAAACGGGATTAACTTTATTAAAAATTCATGTGAATTTTAAAAGAAAACAAGATAGCAAAGAGATTAAGATAAAATTCGTTATTTAATAATTCTAGTTTGACACGAAAGTTTTAGCTATTCAAACAAATCTTCTGTTCCTTTTAGTATGCTTCAAATAACACGACTTTAACTTTCAGCGGGTAAATTTCTAATCCAGCCGGTACGTTCTATCTAATTCAGTTTGTATATCTTTTTTTCCTGATATATTTTATTTTTAAGGTAATATTTCAGTATACTGCAGCCCAGCTTATGTATAATGAGCTGGTGGGAGGTTTGGCGTTTTCACTGGTACTCTTTAAGGCTTGTCTGTCCGTCAATAGTCCGAAGGTAAGTACATCAGTATTTTATTTTCTTTTGGTTAATTATTTATCATTTAAAAAAAATTTTAATTAAAATATTTTATTTATTGAAATTTATTAAAGTTTTCCTTTTTTTTAAATTCTAGGCTAGGGGAAACATCGGTATATATGGGGGCAATTCATCCCTTAAATAACGAAACAGAAACCTATAGGCCTGAGCTCAACCCTACGATCCTGTAGCCCGTTTATTATATCCGGGGTTTTTTTCCTTAAATAAATTCCCGCACTGCTAACCCTACCTAGCAAATAAATCTTAATTCCTTTTTTTATATTTTAATTTAAATTTCTTTATTTTCTTTTCTTTTTTATTATAGATTCCGTCCGGTCCGTCTTTAGTCGTCAGGGTAAATCATTCTACTGTCCTTAAACCTTAAAGTACTACCTTAGCACCCCAGGCGTGGCGGTGCTATTGCTGCTCCTCCAACGTTGGGCCCAGACAGAGGTGGTGGATGATGCGTTTCCGGTTCTTTGACTGTGCTTTCTTTTTTTTCTTTATTATTTTAAAACGTGTTTTTTTATTTTCAAATGTTCTTTTTTTTTTAAATAAAACAATATTTTTTTATAAAAACTTTAATAAAATTCACTTGTTGCGGTTGTTGTTGTTGTTTTTCTTCCAAATTTGCTGACACCACTTGTCTGCCCTCGATCAACTTCAAAAAGGAAAGAATTTCTTCTTTCACTTTCACTTCCGGCCCCCTCAGGCTGTCTGTCAAACCCCATTCTAGCAGTTTTAAGGTTGCATTCTAATGCAATCCTTTCACTACCTTCTTTTAACACAGTTGCATTAGAATGCAACCTTAACCCCATAAGAACCGAACATGACAAACCCAACCATCCTGCATTAAAACCCTTCAAAAAGGATGGGAGGGAACCGTAATCAAAAGCTTTAAATACCTGGGGTCATACATGTCTCTACTCGGCGTACCAGTGTTAAGGTATTCTAAATCTTACCATCTGGCAGCACTAAAGGGTTGGCAACACTTTTCCATTCATGCTTTAACATCGACTTAATTTGGTACTTTTCTTTATTCTCCTTTGTTTCCTTTATTCTGTACTTTGCAGTGGAACTAAAATTATTTTGTTTGCACATATCCTCGACCGATAAAGGCAATTGGGCTTGTGAAGACACGGCATGTGGCAAAAAAAAAACAATAAATATTTTCTGTGCAGAATGGTAAGAAAAAAATAGCCTAATAATTACATCGAAACACTTTCATATTCTTTCTGCTTTTAGAAAGACCATCCTTTACTGAAAATACTACCATCTTACCAGTGAGAGAAGGTCAAAATGCTACCATACTACGTGAAGTAAAGGGAGACCCTCAACCAAACATCACATGGCATTTTAATGGCCAACCCATACCAGTGGACGGTAAGTACTTTCTTATAAAGAATTGAGGTTGCAAAACGAAACGATGTCACTGTAAATTAAATACCTGCAAAGTTCAGCCAAGAAATCTGATTCGAACGGGCAACTGAAGTGTACACTCATAAAACAAATGTCAGTAAAATCTGCAACATTGTTGCTGGAAGGGTGCTTGCAGAAAAGTTGCTAATATCAGCAAAACAACTTGCTAAATTCAGCCGAATTTTTGTAGAATTTACTACTTTTTCTTTGCTGTTATTACCAATTTTTCCGCCAGGAGCCTTTCGGCAAAAATACTGCTGACTTTACTCACTGTTTTTTTTGAGTGTACCCAATCGAATGTCTCGTCTGATACCGAATATTTGTGCATAACTTGCACCTGGGCCAAAATTCAAGGCATTACCTAAAATAACCATTTCATCAAGTAGCAAACTTTAGTTGCAATTAAAATTACACGGAATGACATAACAGAAAATTAATAAAGGCCTGGCCATTTACTATATCGTCGTATGAATACCGGTGAGACCTATAGACCATTTCATGGCAAAATTGAGTTAGGAATTGATTATATATATGATTAATGCATCCTCTTTCTAAATTTTTAATCCGTTTTTATATACCACGTATCAATTAGGAGATATCCAGCCCCCTATGTGCGGCGTATCCCTATTCTTTACAAATTCCCTAACATTGGTATGGTGTATTGAGCACTTTTTGGCCAATGAGTCAAACTTTCTATAGAAGAATAAAAAAACATTATTAGTCAATCTTGGTTTGACCCATTTGCAATAAGCAACGCATATAAAACAAACAATAATAAAAAAAAAGTTTAAGCATTGGTCTGTACTATGTATGACAACCTAGTTTTATAATGGTTAAAAGAAAAACTTTTGATCTACTTGAAAGAAAAACAATAAAATTGTGATAAAAACGGCTTATAGGCCATCTAATAAAAACTCTTTTTTTAAAAAAAAGGATTGTTAATATCTCTGGATACTCAGTGCAAAAAACGTAAAAATTTACAATATTGTTTATAACAAAGGCAGCTATAGATATAGCAAACAAAAAGGAAAACCTATCTTGTAGAAATTTAATAATTTCGTTGTAAACTTTATCGTTTTTCTCGCAAAAGATGTTCTTGGTCGGTGCGACTCTCTAATAATCAATCGACGATATGTATTTCGGACGTTAAAGTCTACGCTTATGGAATCAGTAATCTACAACTTTTTAAGCAACCATTTATGTTTTTTTTTTTACCACAATAAACACTTATTCGCATTATAATAAATTTGCGGTAAAGAATTTTGCTTATATTACAGTTAGTAAAAGTTTTTTTCTTTAGTAAAAGTTTTTGCGTATTTTAGAGAGCAAAATGCTATTTCCACTTGACTAAAATTCACCTCAAATATAACCAAAATTTTTGGAAAGTTAACAGATATATTTCTTCTGTTCTTACTTTACTAATATTCAGCAAACAAAAATCGATAAATTAGCAGTTTTTCCTGCAAGGTAATTTTTAACCGATTTTTAGTGGCCTTTTTTTCTCTACCGGGTTATTTCTATATGTGCATTAGCAGCTGATAATATAGGGTAGTAAATTTATTTATTTATTTATTTATTTTATTTATTTATTTATTTATTTATTTATTATTTATTGTATTGTATTTATTTATTATTTATTTATTTATTTATTTATTTATTTATTTATTTATTTATTGATTATTTATTTATTTATTGATTTATTTATTTATTTATTTATTAGTTTAGTTAATTTATTTATTTATTTATTTATTCTTTATTTATTTATTTATTTATTTATTTATTTATTTAGTTTATTATTTATTTATTATTCCTATTATTTATTTATTATTTATATTTTATATTCTATTCATTTATTTATTTATTTAATTTCATTTATTTATTATTTATTTATTATTTATTTATGTTATTATTTATTTATTTATTTATTTATTTATTTATTGATTTATTTATGTATTTCTTTATTCCTATTTATATTATTGTTTAAATGTAAATAAACAAACAAATTAATAATGATTAAAACGTGTTTGAAATTATTTTCTTCATAATAACGCCTTTTACATACATTTGTTAAAACTCAGAAAACTTATATTTTCTTTTTAAATTAAATGCAAGTTTTATTTTGCTTAAAGCTGAAAATATTCAATGAAAGGTTTTCACTTAACAGCATTTTACTAATGTAACGATATTTATCGGTCCGTTCGTGAATAAATGCTTCGCTCCTTTCGCTTTTGCGACAACTTAAGCGCTGTATCAATTCCGCCAAACCTGCTCATTTTCGAAAGTAACCGTGATTTGATTTTTTTAAATCAAATTTTCTAAGATCAATGTCTCATTCACTTTTCATTTCATTTTTGTTTTTAAGCTTAATTCTTTTGAGTGTATTTTTTATATATTTTGTAATATATATTTTGTAATATATATTTTGAAATGTGATAAATGCATTGAGATCTCTAAATTGATATTTTTTTTTTATATAATTCAAACAAATTTGTTTGAATCATTAAAACCGCCATCATTTTTTCCGTTAAAGATAAATGGTTAAAGCGAATGAATTTAGCGTGCTTAAGCATATACCCAAAAGGATATTATGTCATATACACAAAACGGTATTTATGTCATACAAAAAAAAAATTTTCAAAAACATTTTACTTCCCAGTGTCGAGAATTTTTTGAAGTTTCCCGTAAAATAACAAGATATGGTATAACGATGGATAATTTTAGTTGCCCACTGTGAAATAATTACCGTTCCTGGTATTTATGGCCGAATTTCATACAAATTTTCTTCATAGATTGAATTTCATTATCTCGAAAAAATTTTATTAATATTAAGAAATTTTTCCTTAACTTTTTTTTTGTAAAGTTTCATAGTTTCATAAACCAAATTCATTCGATGTCATAAATTATCTTTTCACAAATTTTCTGCGAAGACTATTAAATTATTATGTGCAACTGAGAAAAATTTCAGTGAAATGTTTAATAACGAAAAAACTAAATCTTAGCTTGAAACTTGCGCTATCATTAAAAAAAAAATTTTCCCCGGAAAAAAGTAATTTTGCTGTTCATTTTTTTTTTCTTTTCTGTAACTCATATGCAACTATTTTTATTTTTTCCTTTTTGTGACTTTTTCTTAAGTCGAAACACAAGTTTTTCTTTGTATACCTCTAATGAATTTTTAATGAGTTTAACAACTATTTTGTTTTGGTGTTATATTGCATTGTATTAGAAAAACTTTTAAAATAAATTCGAGAAATCTTTTTATATGAAATCTTTAAAATAAAGATGATCTTATAAGACAAATCGAATTACCAACGCCGCTTTGAATCGCCTGGTTAAAAAAACACGATTTAAAAGGCAACACAAATATAAAAACCACCCTCCTCGGGCTTATTACCGGTCGAAATTTCAACTTTGCTTGCTTATATTTCCATTAGAAAGCGTTTTTGGCAAACAAAAAAAAATATAAATATATATATATATATTTCCGTATTTTTAAGCACGTATCTATATGATAGCATTTTGTTTCGCCCGACTAATTTATATCTTTTCTTTTCAGAATTCCTCGGAACTCGGACCTTATACACCACCTGATCCATGGAAACAGGATACCGACAGTCGGTGGCCGGAGACCCCTCCCATTGAAACAAGCGATCAGCAACACAAACATCTTACAGTGAGCTGAATCGAAATAACCTGTTTATCCTTTAGCCTTGGTTTCTGCCTGCTGTAATTCGAAATCAGTGTTTCATCCATGCGTCAGCAGACTAACGGGGTCTACGTAGCCTAATGTCATAGTTACCCTGGGACGGTCCCCGCTGCTTTTATGACGTTCATGGCAGCTACAACATGTGGCTAGCTGAAACGGTAGCTCCTGGCAGACCAAAACAAAGGACAGCTCACTGATAAACAATTGCCAGTGTTCTCATTGATGTTTGTTTGCTGACCTCTTGTCGCCAATGAGGAAAGACTCCGAACACCTCTCTGTTCGCCATTCCTGTTACCACCACGTAGAAAAAAAACGGGTAAGTTGACCATTGACTTATAAAGAAAAAAACAAAATAAAATAAAATTCGTATCCAAATTTTTAAATTTCAAATTAGCCTATAACTATTCATTTTAAATTACCGTAAATTAACTAGTCTAACTTATTTACCTATTTTATATATAAAAAAAATCAATAAACATTTTTCTTTTAGCAAAATAATTCTATAAATTGACCCAATTCATTGACCTATAACTAACTACCAAGTAAATAACAAAAAAAATAAATAAAAAGAAAAATACTAATAATTCAAAAACTTGTCGTAGGAAGCGACTACAGGTAGTATAGGATTAAGTCAGGAAAATAACCTAGCATTAGAAAAAAAACAAAACAGAAAAACTTGAGTTAGGATATCAACACGATACCACATTTGAGAAAAGAAGGTTGGTATAAAAATCATAGAGAACTTATTGTTTAAGGTCTTTTGCGTGGTAAACCCCGATTATTTTTCCCTGCAGGTCTTCTATCTCGTACATACAATTTCCGACCGGACGAACGACTCTACATTTTATAAATTTCTTTCCCATTTTCGCGTTGTATAGCTTGCTGGAGTCACTGAGGTTAAAATTTCGGCGATAAACCTCTTGACCTACCCGGTACTTAACTTCACGTGCGCGTTTATTGTACTCTTTTGCGCGGAGAGCATAGCTTTTGCCTAAGTTTTCCCGAATTTTCTCACGTACAATATCGTTTCGAATCGCTTTCGGTAAGAGGTTTACCTCAGTGTCCTCTAGCAATTCTAATTTACGTGCGAGTTTATATACGCTACCGTGCAAAATCATGTTCATCCCAAACAAAGCGAAGTAGGGGGTCATACCAGTCGATGAATGCACCGAAGACCGCAGAGCACACTCTATCTCTGAGAGATGCTTGTCCCAATCACGCTGGTCTTCTTTTAGGTATGACCTAATAGCTGCTAAAATCGACTGATTGACTCTCTCCGACGCGTTTGCCTGAGGTGAGTATATTGCAGTCCTCATGTGGTGCACGCCAAACGATTTTGCCATTTCGTCAAACTCCTTGCTCACAAACTGACTGCCATTATCGGACATTATTATTTCTGGCACACCAAATTTATAGAAAACTTCTGAAACTAGGAAGCGAATTACGTTTTTATTATTAGCTTTTGCCATTGCTTTTAGCAAAACAAATTTAGAAAAGTGATCTAACACTATGAATATATAGCAATTCCCCGACTTTGAACGGACATATGGACCTAAAAAGTCTATATACAATTTTTGGAATGGTCGGACAATACGAAATGCTTCCTGCCCCATTGGTGGCCTTAAAATTTTGTTAGTTGGCTTACTTTCTTTGCAGATCTCACAGTTTCGGACAAACTCTCTAACCTGGATAGTCATATGTGGCCAGAAGAAATACTCTCTTAAACGCTTGAGCGTCTTATGAAAACCACCGTGGCTTGCGGTTGGTGGTTGATGAGCTTTGGCAATAAGTTCCTTCGTCAACGAGGCCGGAACCCATAATTTCCACGCGAAATCTTCTGTGATTTCGTCTCCATTAAAATGGCAGGTACGTTTGTAAACAAAATTATCTTCAACTTTTAGATCTGGTAATTGATTTTCATTATCTTTTATATTAGCAATTAACTCACGATAAACTTCGGACTTAAACTCTGGAGACTGGAGATCGATAAAATCGTTTATGACCGCGACGATTTCTTCCATATCGTACCGCGATAGAGTGTCTGGCACTACGTTTTTGCTCCCTTGACGATGTTCAATATCAAACGAATAGGATTGAAGAAGTAAACTCCACCGAGCTAAACGACCGCTGAGCTCTTTGTTTGACATGAGCCATTTCAAACTCGAGTGATCTGTGATCACCGTAAATGGCATGAGCTCCACATATGGCCTAAACTTCTTGATGGCCATTACGACTGCCAGACACTCGCGCTCCGTCACCGAATAGTTTCGCTGTGCCGGTGTCAATTTATGCGAAATAAAAGCAATTGGGTGTTCTCCTTCAACCTCGTCCTTTTGAAATAACACCGCACCGATGCCAACATCTGACGCGTCGCATTGGACGTAAAACGGTTTCGCAAAATCCGGATGACGTAACACGGGACTACAGGTAAGTGCCTTTTTCAATTTTTCAAACGCTTCTTTCGCCTCTTCGGTAAAAACAAATGTTTTGCCTTTTTTCAGGGTGTCAAATATAGGCGTAGCAATTGACGCGTAATCTTTTATAAACCGACGATACCAGCCTGTAGTCCCCATAAAACCGCGTACTTGTCTGGGCGTTTTCGGATAAGAAAACTCCAATATCGAGGATATTTTTTCTGGATCCGGCTTTAATTTGCCTTCTCCTACTATATATCCAAGATACCGGAGCTCCTTGAAGCAAAACTTTGACTTGTCGACATTTATCGTTAACCCGGCATTAGAAAGCAGTTCGGCCACCCGCTGAAGTATATGTATGTGCGTGTGGAAATCAGGTGTAACTATGAGCAGATCATCCAGGTAAACAAACACTCGATCCCGCAGCTCGGAGGGAATCACTTTGTCCATTAAACGGCACAACCTTTGGGCTGCATTACACAGACCAAAAGGCATAACCGTGAAATGATAAAGTGGCCGCCCTGGCACCGTAAAAGCAGTTTTTTCCCGGCTCTTTATATCTAATGGGATCTGCCAGAATGCATCTTTTAGGTCCACACTAGATATAAAGTGCGTGTCCCCCAATCGGCTGAGCAAACCCTCAATATGCGGCAGAGGATAGGCATCCTTGACTGTGAGTGAATTGAGCTTTCGTGCGTCTAAACAAAGCCTGTTTTTTGTTCCTTTACGCACTAACGTCACTGGATTATTCCAGGGGCTTTGACTAGGCTCAATCACACCCATATCAAGCATCCTATCTAACTCCGCATACATGAGTTTTTGAACTGCCGGCGAAACCGGATAATGCCGCTGTTTTACGGGCTCTGCGTCGCGCGTATCGATTGTGTGTGTCTCCAAAAACGTCTTCCCAAGTCCTTTTTCCACAAAAGAAGGATACTCAGCTATGGCTGCCTCTAACTGTATTCTTTCTTGTTCACAAAGGCGATGCATTGAAGTATTCGATGGATTTTCGCCCATCTCCTCACTCCAAAGCATATCATTTGTGGTCAAGCTATCCACGTTAACGATAAGTCGGAATAATTTCATGAAATCCACGCCCAGAAACAATTTCCTCTTCAGGGTTGGAACCATATAAAATGTGATCTCATGTTCCATGCGGTTAAATTTAATTCTTGCTTTAAACCGACCCTGAATTTTATGAGGCCTACCGTCTGCCGTACTGACCGTCGAATAAAACCGGTAAACCGTCACTCCGGCTTTACTGACTACGTCCTCACACCCCTCTCCGAGAACCGACACGGTAGCACCGCTATCAAGAAGACCCTCAATCTCTACCCCGTTGATAGAGATACGGGTATATAATCGGGTATCATCGCCCTCGTACAAGACAATATTCGCGATCTCACGCCTAAGTTCTTTCCTCTTTTTGTACCTTTCCCTAGCCTTCTCAATGCGTGTCTTACCAAAAATCCTCTCTCTAGCCTCTTCATATTCTCTTACTCTAATATGCAAAGGTTTAATTTCCCTAACTTTAGACTTCCCTGCCTTTTCGCTTATCCTAACTTTACTATTCAAAAGAATTTTAACAACTTTCTCCTCTTTTTCATCCTCCAGCAACTTACTACAACCAACCTGATGCTTTACTGGTTTTCTGGTTTCGGACGCGCCTCCCCAGCTCTCAGCGTGCCCGATTTCTTGTTTTCCGCACACCGCTGACATTCTGGGCTTGTAGTATTTTCCAAGCCGCAACGGTAACAAAACAACCGACGACTTGGAGCAGGACACTCCATAAAGCTGTGACCTTTTTGTTTGCAGTTCCAGCAAATATATTTCGAGGTATTTGGCGCATTAATTGCTTCAATATCCAACTCAGGTTGCGAAGCTTCATCAAACGTCAGCTCATTTACTCTAGGCGCATATTGCCGCTGACCGTAAGCTTGGCGTTGATTTTGCAGCAATGTTTCTGCCTTTCTGCACTCGATTCGAAAATGACTTAAGCCAAACATTCGAATCGGGAACACCAATTGAGCCATGGCTGGACGGAGATTTGGTTTCATCATTTCAACGAGATCATTTTCGCTGATTTTATTGGTCTGCTGATGATACAGTTTCAGCACCGCATTGCAAAACTCTTCGAAAGACTCGTGAGGTAGCTGGCGCCTGTCCATAATTTGTCGGGGTGACTTCAAAATCGCTCTCAAATCGCCTAAAACGCTGAATAATCATGCCACGCAGATCAACCCACCTTGAGATTTGCTCATGCTGCCGTTGCGACCAGTACCAACTCAGTGCCTCGCCTTCGAGTAAATTGTGAAAACTCGCCAACAACTCACTTTCAGGGCAGTCATAGTCTCTTTTCATCGTTTCAACCCGAAACACAAAATCAGCTGCTGGCATTGACTTGCCACTACCATCAAACCGGATGTTCCACTTTTCGACCGGTGGCCTGTGGTTATAATTGCGATTTTGAGCCGGTGCATAAAATCGTCTTGGTGCTGGTGACGGGTAACCTTGACTGTCCCCTGGGTGTGGCTGGTAACGTTCATCTGCGCCATATGTTTGCTGATGAGGCGTCTGATGTTCTACCCAAGGTTCCCGATAATTCTGAGCCGTAGCTCTTGGGACCGGTGTACGTGGTGCTGCCTGTGGCGGTGCCGCTAGAGTTGCTGGTTGAAAATCTGCTGAATGCTGTTGCTGTCTTCTATCGCCGTCAGCGGGTGCTGGCGGGTTGTTCGCTTCTGAAGCCCCAGAGAGCGACCGTAGACTGTCAGCGACTAATTGGGGTACTAAAACGCGCAAACGTTCCTCAAAAGTGCGCATAATCTCCACTTGTTGTAATCCCAAGGATGCGCCGACTAAATCTTGGCGTTGCATTATTGGCGGAAAATTCTGAGAAGCAGTAGCTGGCGCAGGTGGTCTAGCCATCTGTGGCGCAACCGGTGGGTTACGTCTATGCTCTAGGCGTATTCCTTGGGCCGTCAAACTGCTAAATGGTGGTGACTCAATGGTACTTTGCCAGCCAACCGATGCATTCATCTCGCCTTGGTTGCCTGCCTCATTCCTAAAACCCTCACCATAATGCGGATTCATTTGTGCTGAATTTGGACTAAACGGGTTAGTGTTGGCTAGCGTATTACCCGGAAGTCCACCAGCTGCTGCTACCAGTGGATTGTTTGGTCCTGTTATAGAAGGCTCCTCGGAGGATGAAGAAGTGTCGTTAACCATTCTTTGACTTCTGGTTTTCACCATAACCTAACCCTTTTTCTCTAATTCTACTACTAATCTAGCGCAAATTAACAAAATTCCTAAAATTACAATACTTCCAAATTTAAATTCAACAAGAAGAGAAAAAAAAAATTAATATATAACCTTTTATCGAATTCAAGTTGGAAATTTAAAATAACTAACTTAAACCTTTAAAAGTAACAAATTAATTTTTTTAAAATTTGTTGTTATTAATTTCGGGGAAGGAAAAATAAGAATATGAATAACTTAAATCCTCCCAAATTTTAATATTTCTAAATTCAAAAATTAATCAATCTTTAATTAATTCAAAAAAAACGAAGTAACTAAAAAGATTAAATTTAACCACTGCTTTACAGTGTTTGTAATCCTGCTATGGACAGAAAAAAAAAAATTTAAAACAATTCAAAAAGCTTTTTAAGTTTTCCAAATATAAAAAAAATCACTGTTACAAACTAAATTACTCAATTTTCCAAAAATATTCAAAAAAAACTTTTAAGTTTCCTATTCAAAAACTTTTTAAGCTTTTCAAACAATAAAAAAAAATCTCCTTTTAAAAACTAAATTATTTAATTTTCCAGAAATATTCAAAAAACTTTTTAAGTTTCCTTTTTAAAAAAACTTTTTAAGTTTTTCAACCAATTTCACAAACTTTTTAAGTTTTTTAAAAACAAAAAAACTTTTTAAAAAAAATTAAATTACTCAATTTTCCAAAATATTAATAAAACTTTTTAAGTTTAAAATTCAAAAAACAACTTTTTGAGTTTTCAAAGAAAAAACCTTTTAAAAATTAAATTACTCAACTTTTCAAAATATTTAAAAAAGTTCCCAATTAAAAAAACTTTTTAAGTTTTTCAAAACTAAATAAACTTTTTAAAAATTAAATTACTTAATTTTCCAAAAATATTCCAAAACTTTTTAAGTTTCCTATTCAAAAAAACTTTTAAGTTTCTCAAAAATAAAAATCCTTTTTAAAAATTAAATTACTCAATTTTTCAAAATATTCAAAAAAAACTTTTTAAGTTTCCTATTTAAAAAAACTTTTTAAGTTTTTCAAAACTAAAAAAAAACTTTTTTTTTTTAAAAAAAATTAAATTACTCAATTTTCCAAAATATATTCAAAAAAACTTTTTAAGTTTTCAATTCACAAAAAAAACTTTTTACGTTTTTCAAACAATAAAAAAAAATCTCCTTTTAAAAACTAAATTATTTAATTTTCCAAAAATATTCAAAAACTTCTTCAGTTTCAAATTCGAAAAAAAACTTTTTAAGTTTTCAAACAATAAAAAAAATCTAATTTTAAAAACTAAATTATTCAATTTTTCAAAATATTCAAAAAAACTTTTTAAGTTTCCTATTAAAAAACTTTTTAAGTTTTTCAAAACTAAAAAAAAACTTTTTTTTTTTTTTTAAAATTAAATTCCTCAATTTTCCACAATATTAATACACTTTTTAGGTTTCCAATTCAAAAAATCTTTTTAAGTTTTTCATAGATAAAAAACTTTTTTTTTTAAAAATTAAATTACTCAATTTTTCAAAATATTAATAAAACTTTTTAAGTTTCCTATTCAAAAAACTTTTTAAGTTTCCTATTCAAAAAAACTTCTTAAGTTTCAAATTCAACAAAACTTTTTAAGTTTTTCTAACAAAAAAAAACTAATTTTAAAAACTAAATTATTCAATTTTCCAAAAATATTCAAAAACTCCTTCAGTTTCCAATTCAACAAAACTTTTTAAGTTTTCAATTCAAACAAACTTTTTAAGTTTTTCAAAAATAACACAAAACTTTTAAAAATGAAATAACTCAATTTTCCAAAATATTAATATTTCTGAAAAATTCATTGATCTGTGTTCCCAAATCAAAAAAAATCACCTTTAAAATATTTAAAATTCTAAAAAGTTCGAATTCACCAAACTAATTGCGTGCCAATCAAAAATTAAATTCTAAAAAAAAAATTTTAATTTTCAAACTAGAAATTTTAATTTCAAGTTTAAAACGATCGAAACTTTGATGTTCATATAAAAATTCGGTAGTGAGCTTCGAAAGACTGTAGGGATATAAGGCCAAAGTAAACGCATGCTTGAGAAACCATAAAGAAAACTGTTCATAATAAAAATTAAAAATAATTTTAATTTTCCATTTTCAGAAAACAGGAAAACATTGAGAATAGTATGCATCTGACTGGGAGTTAAACACACCAAACCCGCACTTTGGAATCGATCGACGATGAAATCTACCCTTGAAAAGAGTTTGACGTCACGACTTATCGATTCAAAAATTATAATTTGGTGAGTATTTTAACTTTGGTCTATTTAAACTACATAAACTGAAAATTTCTTGCCTGTTACTTTGTTTTCTTAGACACTGCAGCTTATGATACTCTCGAATGATAATTCTATAGTAATCATGACTTACAGATGTCCTTGAACACAAAATAACAGCAAGCCTTTCCGGTTTTTACCCCACAGGTATCATCCTCCCACAACGTCGCAAACGAATGGTTGCCTTGATTGACAAAGCCATTGTGATCTTACGCTGGAAAAGATGAGACTGTTGAACAAAAACGCGGAAAGTGATAAATGAAAGAGGGTACCCCGAATTTCGGGCCCCACGTTGGGCGCCATTTTTGTCAGTGGCTTTCGGGACTCTGACGTCCCAGTGGCATATAATATTGGCAATGCAGAAAAAAGGTGGTGATGCCAGACCAGAGTCGGTAGAGTGCGGGGTTCACCAATAAAACAGCCACAAGCCACTGGAGCAAAAAAAATAAAATAAATATAAATTAATAACGATCAATAGCTATACCGGGGTAAGCCAACAAAAAAACAAACTCAATGTTCCCTGTTTCTTCTTCTAATACGTACGTTCTTTCTTTTTCTTTCCGGTTTCTCTCGCATGGTTTTCCTTGGCCGGCAGCTATGATGGTATTTGCTGCCTGACCTGCCCACCCTCTTCCATGGCAATCTGTGGTCCAACTTATTAGAAAGCCCCTAACGTCCCGCTACAGTCTTCCTAACTCACTTACCTTTATTAGCGTTTATTCCATGATTATATTAAAATCATAATTTTTCAAATAAGAATACGTAATAATTTCATTATTTTTTTTCTTTAACACGTTATAAAACGGGATTAACTTTATTAAAAATTCATGTGAATTTTAAAAGAAAACAAGATAGCAAAGAGATTAAGATAAAATTCGTTATTTAATAATTCTAGTTGACACGAAAGTTTTAGCTATTCAAACAAATCTTCTGTTCCTTTTAGTATGCTTCAAATAACACGACTTTAACTTTCAGCGGGTAAATTTCTAATCCAGCCGGTACGTTCTATCTAATTCAGTTTGTATATCTTTTTTTCCTGATATATTTTATTTTTAAGGTAATATTTCAGTATACTGCAGCCCAGCTTATGTATAATGAGCTGGTGGGAGGTTTGGCGTTTTCACTGGTACTCTTTAAGGCTTGTCTGTCCGTCAATAGTCCGAAGGTAAGTACATCAGTATTTTATTTCTTTTGGTTAATTATTTATCATTTAAAAAAAATTTTAATTAAAATATTTTATTTATTGAAATTTATTAAAGTTTTCCTTTTTTTTAAATTCTAGGCTAGGGGAAACATCGGTATATATGGGGGCAATTCATCCCTTAAATAACGAAACAGAAACCTATAGGCCTGAGCTCAACCCTACGATCCTGTAGCCCGTTTATTATATCCGGGGTTTTTTTCCTTAAATAAATTCCCGCACTGCTAACCCTACCTAGCAAATAAATCTTAATTCCTTTTTTTATATTTTAATTTAAATTTCTTTATTTTCTTTTCTTTTTTATTATAGATTCCGTCCGGTCCGTCTTTAGTCGTCAGGGTAAATCATTCTACTGTCCTTAAACCTTAAAGTACTACCTTAGCACCCCAGGCGTGGCGGTGCTATTGCTGCTCCTCCAACGTTGGGCCCAGACAGAGGTGGTGGATGATGCGTTTCCGGTTCTTGACTGTGCTTTCTTTTTTTCTTTATTATTTTAAAACGTGTTTTTTATTTCAAATGTTCTTTTTTTTTTAAATAAAACAATATTTTTTTATAAAAACTTTAATAAAATTCACTTGTTGCGGTTGTTGTTGTTGTTTTTCTTCCAAATTTGCTGACACCACTTGTCTGCCCTCGATCAACTTCAAAAAGGAAAGAATTTCTTCTTTCACTTTCACTTCCGGCCCCCTCAGGCTGTCTGTCAAACCCCATTCTAGCAGTTTTAAGGTTGCATTCTAATGCAATCCTTTCACTACCTTCTTTTAACACAGTTGCATTAGAATGCAACCTTAACCCCATAAGAACCGAACATGACATAATCAACTGAACCGATCGCTTAAGTGTCTTCAGAATATGAACTCATCTCTGTCTTAGTTTTCGATTGATGCAACATAGAAAGGTGATTTTTTTTTAAACAATCCTACTTATTAGATTGAAGACAAATAATTATGATAGAAAAAAGTTAATTTCTCGAGATAAATATCGCATAAATAAAATACATATCTCGAGATAAAAATTCGCATATCCGATTCGGTTCTTTTTTGTTATAAAGCTTTTTTCCCTATCCATACCATGTAGTGCATAAAAAAACAATAAGAACTGCATCTTTAGATTTTCGATATCGTTAAAAAAGGTTCCCGCGTCAATGCAATTACGTTTGGGATCAGTAAGTTCTAAAAAAATAAAAATATTTTCTTTACAATTTCATTAAATGATAAATAATTATAAGTTTTCCATTAAATATTGAATAATATTCTGTATAAATTCAATTAATCGTGATAAAATGTTGCGACTTACCTACGCTGTCTTATGCAAATTTGCGAAATATTATAATTTATTGCTAAAAGTATAAAAATATAAAATTTAGAAAAATAAAAAATTTTGAAAAAATAAAAAAAAAAATCTTAAATGACTTTCAGAAATCGGCTTCGACGCAGAACGTTTTGTTCCGAAATGACCTGAGGAAACATTTTTTGGTTTCAGCACAACATCGGCTACATCGGCGTGGTGATAGGGCCTTATTTTGGTTGTACCCCTAATGTACACTTAGAATACAATGTAACCCAGCAAATAAGAGCTGAAGAAGAAGTAGTAAAAACACTACATCTACTGAGTCCGAAGTAGTGCAAATTTAGGTGAATCATTAATGATTTTAACATTGACGTGTCATTGGGAGGATGTAGTTTATTTTAGTAGCTCGATGCTATAAAAATTCGATGATTAAATGTGTTTCTCTATTAGTTAAAAGAAGTTGTTCTTATATAGGGATTAGGATCTTTATATAAATAAGTGCTGAGATGCTTTGAAATTTCGATGTTTGGATGTTCTTTTTCATTAGAATTTGAGGTGCAGTGAAATGTTACTTCAATTGAATAGATCTAATTATAGGGTTGAATTTGAATAAAATTCTTTCATATATTTACTAGGTAAAAAGGCATTTTTTTTGGTTCATTTTATAATTTTTTATTAAATTGGACATCAAAAATTAAATTCTTAAACTAATAAGTGAACATAATGAATTCATTTTTATTTTTAACACGTAAATAATACTATTGCTCCAAAAATAAAATTAAAATAAAGAATTCATACATTTTTTTTACAAAAAAAAAAACTATTTATAGTTATATAGTAAATTAGTTAATAGTTAATTAGTGTTTTTAACACAGTATGGCCTTTTGACTTAATTCTGCAGGGAAATATTTGTTTTACAATAATTCCATGTTTAATCTATCAGTCATTTTGTTAGTAAAGATTTATACTAAATTATGTGTATATATGTATTTAAATACAAAATTCAAATGCATTTAAAGACACGTCTTATTAAAGGTGGTTCCACAAAAAAAAAATATATTAATTCATTAAACGTAAATCAACTATGGGTTACATAAAAAATAAAGAAATCATAAAGAAAATATTTTAAGCAATATTTAAATGGCAGATAATAAATTATTAATTCCATTTGAATATTATCTTGAGCAATTTGTATTGGTTCATTCTCTTTAGAAGTATTTGTCTTTTTCCCCCTAAAATGACGATTTTTGGCCATTTAAAAGCAGCTCTTAAATCATCTTTAAATGATTTATCAGTACAACCTTCTGTGTATGTTCCAGCTAAAAAAACATTAATATTTTGTTTACCCAATTTTAGTTTAGTTTCGTGTATGTATAAATTTTGCAAAAAAAGGATGAAAAAGAAAGTTTCACGTTTAAAAAAGAAAAATATTTAAACTACTTACCAAATAAAATACTTATAAATTTAGGATAATTGAGAATGCGCTTCTTATTGTGAATACCGTCTACATTAAACTCATTTAAAAGTTTAGGTAACGCAATTTCGAGAAGCCCCTTTTTAGTCCACGTACTCCGGCAATTGCTCGTACTGAAGCACACTATATGAGAATAAAAAATAATTTTAATAAAGAAAAAAAAATATCTATACATTGTTAATAAAATCTTTATATGGAACTGAATAACTTATTTTTGTAAATAGTCAATTTTAAAAACTTTCTTTAAAACTTTTTTTAAAACGTATTTTTACTTTTAATAATGAGGTTTGCCAGTTTGCTATCAACCAATATTTATATATTTTTTGTACTTACATATTCTTTTTTCATTTGTATCGTTTATATCATTTTCTAATTTTTCCAAATCTTCCAAAGTTTTAATTGGAAATTGTTTTGTATATTTTGGAACACAATCTTTTATGGAATTTTTGATAGCAATGGTGTTTTCACTTAATACATCCAAAACAACGTATTTTGTTTTTTAATATCTAAATTAATGGAACATAAACAAATTGAATTAGCTGATAAGATTTACCAATATACATTGATATTGCTCTAATATGTTTTCTAGCTTTAATAATAATGTATCAAGTTTTTAAAATGTGTTGAATTACCTTTTATTTCATTTGTAAAAGTTTTATAACTTTCTTCATCTGTGGTGTAATATTTTGTGCCAATTGCATCCAAAACCAACGAATTATGTTTTTTGATATCTATATAATACAAGAAATAAATAAATTTAGTTTGTATTGGATACTTAAATTATGCGAGATTTACAAATAAAAGATTGAAAAATTGATTATCTGTTATACAATTCGTCTCAATGATCGATTTTTTTAATTATTTTACTTTCGTTAAGATTATTTTTGTTATACTTAAACCAAAGGAAATTTTCTAAAGCTTAGTTTAATTACCTTTTATTTCATTTTAATAGTTTCATATTTTCTAAAAAAAGAATATTTATTAAAAAAAATATACAAATTATAAAAGATTATTACTCTTACCTGTTAACAAGTCCATTTTTTCATAAGTATTCCAAGCATACCGACTAATTCACAGTGTTCTTTGTTGGTTTGAGATGCTTCTGCTTTTTTAATTGTTGAGGTTTTTTTCGACATTTTTAAAAGTATTCTTAAATTTAAAAAAAAAAATATATCTATATATAAATGTTTTAGTTTATTAAAGGGATGAGCACAACCGCCATTCTTATAAGGGAGAAGCTGAATTTTGATACATCATTTAAGGAAAATGTATTCTCTGTATAGTCAATATCATAATTTTCGCTATATGCAATACCAATGTCAAGCGAATTTATTGGAAATTCAAAAAAACTTTTAAATTTAAGAATTTTTTTCCAATAAAAGATCCATTTTCAAAAATACTTGATATTACAATATAATTTGTATTGCTTATACAACAAATATTGTCCGGCGATTTAGTCTTGTAGGTGAAGCCGTTAAGAAAAAAATGATTTAACTTGCCCATTTTTGTTTTTTTAAACACCTGTATCTAGAGCTGGTGTCAAAACTATAGGCGAGTCTACAAATTTATTAAAATTTGTTGTTCAATATGTCTTGGCATTTTTATACTCTGCTTTAATTTTTGTAAAAAATTTTCGAAATCGTATGCGGACACATTCATTAGATTACCATATTCTTCATAGCAATCTGCAACGTGCAGAATATTATGAACATTGTAAGAAAGATTTTCGGCTCCCATAAAAGAATGAATAATCTTTTACAAAAAGTTCAAACATGTCTTTTGCGTTTATGTAGGATATAGTTTGACTGTATATTTGTGATCCAACAAATATCCTATAGCCGACAACAACATAAACAAAAATGTCTATAAATCTAATATCGACAAAATCCTTAAGCAACACCATTCCCGTGTATAAGGCTATTTGTCTATACTCCACTCCACTGCTTTAAATCTTGCCATTTCATCAATAGTTCTTGTTTTCTTCCAAACTCCATAACGATATAAGGTTCAAAAGAAGCTAGATAACTTGAAATTCTTAACTTGTGGTAGGTCGAATGTCTTGCTTAGTTTTGTTATTAAGCA
>CM037852.1:216132677-216309294 GCA_021234595.1 Delia radicum
GGTTTTCAGTTATTTCGGTATCATTATTTCAAAGAAAACGTTATTTAAGTTATTCAGGTAATGACAATGCACATGGATAATTTTAAACCCCATTATACTCGAAATCTAATAACTAGCTAGTTTATGAACAAGCTTTGGAAAATATATATCTATTTACTGCGATTATTTTTTCTGATTTTGTCAGATTATTTCGGTAACGGTATTTTAAGGATTTTGGCATTTCAGTTATATCGGTAACGGTATTTTACGGATAATGGTATTTCAATTATATTTTAGGCATAACGATAGTCAGTTGAAAGGTTTTGAATCGATTACGGTATTTTAGCGGTATTGCCTGCCATCCCTGGTTTTTATGGTAATACATATAAGACCTTATAAATAAATTTACAGAATTTATTTATATAAAATTTAATTTTATTTATATAAAATTAATTACTAGCCTTGTTTTTCAGTTACTATCCATGTTTTCTTTATCCTTTTCAATAAATAAATGTTACAAAAATGAATCAATCTTTTTTAGTTACTCTGGTGCCGATATATCAATTGTTGTCCGTGATGCTCTTATGGAACCTGTACGTAAAGTACAGTCAGCACACATTTTAAAGTAAGCTATAAATATAGATTAAGACCAAAATAAACAATCTGTTTAATAAAAACTTTTCAAAACTTAGAAAGTGAAAGGTCCTTCGCCACTCGATAAAGATGTATATGCGATGATTTATTAGTACCATGTTCTCCCGGCGATGATGGAGCTACAGAAATGAACTGGATGGATGTGCCAGGTGATAAACTATTCGAACCACCAGTTACAATGGTAATATAAAAATACATTTAACAAAGCTTTTATTAAGACAATCCTCTTTGTCTTCTATTCTAGCGTGATATGTTAAAATCATTATCGCGCACAAAGCCTACAGTTAATGATGATGATTTAATTAAACTGCGTAAATTTACAGAGGACTTTGGTCAAGAAGGCTAATTCAATTAAACGTATAGAACAAACGAATTGAAATTGTAATAAAAATCCACAAGAAAAGGAACTATTTAAATTAAATTCTATAGTAAATTAAGCATCTCATTTATAATTTTCAATTTAATAATTGTTTTGTTATGCGTGTAAGTTATTTTTTTTTGGCCATTCGATTGTTATATTTTTTTCCTCCCAGTTTTCTTCGTTTAAACTCCGTTTTTTAAATGGTCTGCTACAAGAAAATGTCTAGCATTTGTATCTATCAAATAACGATTAAAACTCAGAGTGTTATGAAAAACGATAAAATGTTAATATAATATATTTTTGTACTTGTAACATCTTCTTATGTATTATAAATGAATAAGAAAACCGAAAAGAAATTGTAGGCGTGTATATTTACCATAAAATAATTTTTTTTATATTTGTTTTCTTTTAACTTGCTTTATAATGCTAAATATTGGCAAAAAAAAAAATTGATTTCTTAAAAAAAATTAAAATAAAATTAAAAATATTTCATTTAGCGATCAATATTATTATAAGTTAAAATTTATAACAAATGTTTGCATTATTTTAAACAAAAGGTAATAAGTAAGTAATTAATTTTTTTAAAATAATTTTTAATCAAAAAAACTTATTATAAAACAACAGAAATGATAATTAAAAAAAAAAAGTTAAATACAGTTGAACCTCGATTATCCGGGTTGCACGGGACCGGACTCAGCACGGTAATTGAAGTTATTTATTTTTCCCGAATTTTAACTTTTTGTAAGCAGGTGAAAAGAAAAAACAAGCAAATAAATATGTATGCTGCACGGATAATAGAGGTGAAGCACGGTTAATAGAGGAAACAAATATAGCAATATGGATAACAGAGGTAAACACGGTTAATAGAGGTATAAATCAAACCGCCAGCATGCCGGTTAACAGATGTACCCGGATAATAGAGGCCCGGATAATCGAGGTTCAACTGTATATATATTTTTGTTTATTAACACATCTAGAAAATAATGCCATTTAACAACTATTAGCACATTGTTATTCTTGTGTGTATTTAATTTCACATTCGATTGAATTTAAAATTTTGAGTTCCATTATTTCGCAACATTTTTAGTAATATTAAGGCCGAGTTTTTAGTATGTGGATTATCTTTAAACTTAGAATAACGAACGAAGTTTTTTTCCCTCCGACAAGCTTTTTTTGCAATGAATTTATACATGTTCGGCACGAAAAATAACAATATGTTTCCTACTTTAGGCGATATAAGCCAAAATAGGTTAAGAGCGAATCTCAAAAAGTAATTCATAAAAATTATCAAGTTTAGGTATAAATTCTTGCTCTTACCAAGACATAACAACAGTTAAAAATTCCGCTTTTTTGCGTATGGCGATTTTGGTTTTTCAAAAAACGCACCTTAACTTCAATATATATTAGAGTTCGTCAGAAAAATGTTATTTTGAGGGTGTTATCACTTTTTTACGGTTTTAGCATCAATAAAAATATGGTGCTATTATTTTTTTTTTAATTTCAACTCCTTCCACTGGCGCGCTGTGGCGAAAAACGCTAATTTATTTATAATTCATCTATAATACTAAAGCCCACAAGGCCAAAAACAGTATTACATAGTAATAAAACTGAGTATTAATCTTAGGATCCCTTTGACTACAGATCAAAAAAGGGATAAGTTATATGAAATTTTAACCTGCCATTCGATTCTACGCCAAAAACTATTAAAAAAAAATTCTCGATTTTTAAAGTGCACCATTAAGTCAATAGAGTGGGCGGAAAACACTTGTTTTCAAAAACTTTTAAAAATAAATTTTTTAATCATACACAATAAATATGTTTTATCATAATGGTACAACAATTTTTGACATATCGCGAACCGCTAAAAAGTAATAAAGATATCAATATTATAAAAATAATAAAAAAAAATTTTTTTGCACACACAATGAAAAAGTATTTTGAGCTATGAAAAATTTCACAAACATTTTCGATATATCGCGGCCTGTTAAAAAGTTGTTAATCAATAAAATAATGTATATTGTAAGACAACATTTTGAAAACTAATAACTTTTAACTGGGTTACCGCAAAGCGAAAGTTTTTGCACCATTTTTCTCAGCTAAAAATGCTTTTTTTATTGTGTGTAATAAAAAAAAATACCTTACAAGTATTTTGAAAAAAAAAAAATGATTTTTTCCGACCACTCTATTTTCTACATGGTGCACTTTAAAAACGGAAAAAAAAGTTTTATTAAAATTATTTGTGGTGTAGAATCGAAAGGTGAATTCAAATTTATATAAATACAGTCCTTTTTGCTCTGCAGGAAAGGGCCCCTAAATCGACGTTTTTGGCAGCAGCAGCGCTAGCGGAAGGAGTTGTGTTAAAATATGTAAGTTGCTGGGCAGACCCTCCGCAGGGAGACGATTTATACTAGTGTGACTGAAAAACGAATTTTCTCTGTTATGCGTTGTGCGATTTGCCGGATTATAGACAAAACTTAGATATTTTTTTAAAGTTTAAGCTTCTAGCTTACTTTGTGTTTAGGTTAACTTAACCTAACCCTACTTTGTGTTTACTATCAATGGTTTCTAGTTACCACAACAAGCCGACTCTCTGGCTTAGGTGTAAGTCCTCAGGGACTTGAGTCGGATTAGGGAAGCATTTCCCTTCTCCGAATACTCTTTACGACCTAACCTAACCTACCATTAATATGTTTTTAAGATTTTTTAAAATTGCGTTCACTATACAATATTTTTTTTTGAAACTTTAAGAAATTTTAACATTAATTCTTTCTTGCTTCCGAACCGTGTACTGCACACAAACAATTAATTCACAATATGTTTTTTAAACTTTTTTTCAATCGAAATAGCTTAATTTCTTTTTATAAAACTCATTTGGCGCATTTATTGCCAATTAAAATACCCCGCTTGGAGTGTGAATGAACTTAAAAACTTGCCGGTTGGAGTGTTAATAAACTTGAAATTGGCAGACAAAAATCTTTATCGGTTTATTAAACCAAGTTTTTAGCTGACTTCCCAAAAACTCGACTTTTATGTCATTAACTAAAATATGTGATTTCAATTTAGATCGAAAGTGAAATTCACCACATACCAGATTGTATATTATTGAACTTGCTGAGGAATAAGACAAATTTACCTTAAGTTTAACATTGAAAATGTTGAATATAACATTTTTTTCACCGCATTTTAATACTAATTGAATTTATTTTAACACAAGACTACTCTTTAATCTTCATCATCATCTTCATCATCGACATCGCTATTCATTTGCGTATTTTCTTGATCATCAATATCATCAGGTACATTTAACATGGGTGTACGAATTTCATAAAACCTTATCATATCCTAAAAAAAAAAAATAAAGAAAAGAACATTAACATTAACAAAATCGTAATAACAGTTCACAATTTATTAAATTTTAATAATTTTGCAGATTACTAGAAGTTGTTATAATGGATAGGTCTTGGGGGTTATATTGGATAGGTCTCTGAATTGGAATGAGCACCTTGATATGATCTCTAAAAGGGCCACTAGGGCAAGTTCTGCCTGCCAGAGGCTCTTTGGCAAGACCTGGGGCCTTAGACCTCAAATGGTCTACTGGTCTTTTGTGAAACCGATGGTCACATACGCCTCTTTGGTGTGGTGGACAAAGGTTGAACAACTCGGGGCTCAGATTACTCTTAAGATGATTTATCGACTGGCATGTATTCGTATCACTGGTGCCTCAAAATCATGTCCGACTGATGCCATTGGAGTCATGCTGGGTATTCCTCCTTTGCATATTTCTGTAAAGGAGAACGCGTGCATGGGATCCCTAAGGCTGCGGGAGATTGGCAGCATGAGGAGTGGGGATCTGAAGGGGGCATCTTGAGATTGCGAAAATGTTCGCTGATGACCCGGTTATTAGGGTCAGTGACAAGATACTGCTTGTGCAAGTATTTGTTAGGCACTTTGTTGTTGTGATTTTCGACAGGAGCACGTGGTTGAATGGATCTTGGGTACCGGAGGTTGGTGCACAGGTCTGGTTTACGGATGGCTCTAAACAGTCGAACATGGATACTGGGGCGGGTGTCGTCGGACCCGGATTTCATGCGTGCTCTGCCCATGGGCAAATATCCCTCCGTTTTTCAGGCTGAGGTCTTCGCTATCTGTATCTGTGTGGAAGAGTGTCTGCGGAGGAGGACACGGGGGGCCACGATCTACATTCTATCTGACAGCCAAGCGGTGCCTTGAGAGCTCAAGATGTGTCGTCTGGTCTGGTTAAGGAATGTATCGACTCTCTAAATCGTCTAGGACTTAACAACTCCTTGACACTGGGCTGGGTTCCAGGCCATGAGGGGCATGAGGGCAACGAACGGGCTGACTGTTTAGCCAACTGCGGAGCTCGTCGACAATTCATTGGCCCGGAACCCTTCTGTGGCGTACCCAATGGGTATGTCCGAGAGAGGCTCAGAAGATGGAGGGAGTCGGAGTTTGGGGCCTATTGGGCCAGATCGCCTGGGCAGCGACAGGCGAGGCTGTTTATATCTCCCTCTGGGGAGAGGATCGCGGAAACTCTTGTCTATGACGAGGGGCGAACTATGGACCGTAACGGGTTACCTCACAGGACACTGTGGCCTTAGGTATCAATTGTACAAGATGGGACGATCCTCTACGGATACGTGCAGATTTTGTGAATTGGAACCCGAGAGGCTCTCCGACTAGGAGGGTGCGTTATTTTGGTGATCGAATAGTGACGCCATCGGACGTTTGGAACTGTTCACCTGGTAGGATAATTGGCTTCGTAGGGAGCCTGAACCTATAGGGTGTATTCGCTGGCTTTCAAATTACAAAATGAAGAATAATAAAAAAAAAAAAAAAAAATACCAATTTCTGGTCGCGGTGCATAGTGTCACTATAATCTAATCTAGAAGTTGTTATATCTAGGGTTTTTAAACCGGAATTCCAGGGACGAAATTTATGGGAAATTAGTCGACTTTTCACTTCGACTTTTTCGGTTGAAACTTGGCACATAATATTACGATTTGATTCCATTAAGATGTGCCAAATTTGGAGCAAATCGGCTATTAGTTAGACATAGTTTGTGGTGGCAGATCTTATAAAATATGGTAACATAACTAAAAAGATATATTTTGATATGGGGCATTATAAAATTTGTTCCAAAAATAAAAATTCAATCTTTATATATTGTGCCATACAAAGCAATATATATATACAAGATATAGTTGTATTAAATGATATAACATAATATATAACTATTTTTACTCGGCTATGCACAAAAATGCTTCGATCGATTGCGAAATGAGATTATAATTAGTGCAAAAACAGTAAAATATAGTAAAAACTGGGGAAAAAACGCGGATTTACTTGTTAATGCTGCACATTTATCAACCAAATTTGATACCCGAATGTTAATGAAGGTCTTTTATGTATTTGCCATATAAAACTAAGATAAAATATTAAAAAGGTTTGATATAATTTTGTATTAAAATAAAAATTATGTTTTTCCAACCTTTAATTGTGCAATGAAAATGAAAATTGTTCAAGTTCGAGGCCATACTCTACTCTTCTTTATTGTCCTAACAAATAATCTATAGAGTTTTGGTTTCCAATTTATTAATTGACCACTTTCCGGAATGTGTTGATATATCTATTTGGGAATTTTCTAGGTTCCCATCATCAGAACACGTTTTGAAAGAAGTGACAACCTCATGCAAAACTCAAAATGGGAACTAACATATGAGCTTGAAGTAAAAGATTACCACCACTGATGAAAAATAAATTGAAAACTTGTTCGTTTTGTGCAAGCTCTACTTTTGATGGATATACAATACAACTCTTTTTGTTTTTATTCTCCTTTTTATTTTTACACTTGTCTTGTTTTATTTAAAAACAAGATGTACAGGGGAAGTACCAAGTACTTTTTATTAATTGTGCAATGAAAATGAAAGTGGTCAATTAATTAATTTGAAAACGAAAACTTTATAGATTATTTGTTAGGACAATATCCTAATAAATAAACATAGAGTATGTCCTCCAACTTGGATAATTTTCCTTTTCATTAAAATATTTAATTTTTATAATTTTATGTATAAATAACTAGGAAAAACATGCAAAGCTTTAATGCAAATTTGCGAAATATCTGGGCTATAAGTGAAATAACTAGGTACGCCATTAAATTCAGCGTGTCCGAAATATTTAGATTAAATGCTCGGTACTCTTGTTTTCGATTATAAGGGTCAATTTTGTAGTTCACTTTATCAAAAATCGTTTTTTAAAACATTCCTAGCTTTTCCTGTTTTTGATAAAATTTAAAAATATTGGTGAGCCCCAAGTGTTATCTTAATAATCTGTACCTGCCCTTGCACTACCACTTTTCTCAAGGGATCTACAAATAATTTTTTTTTTTAATTCTAAAATATCACGTAGTCTTACCTGACACATGCTCATATTTAACGAACAAATCGATTGAGATGTATCCTGATGTGTATTGATTTCATCCTTTGACGCCAAACGAACATGTGGATAACCATCATCGCCTCTTTCGATGGCAATATTACCATCTCTGGCCAGAAAAGCCATTTGAAAGGCATTTTCTACCGTATTCATAAAATTGTCCGGATCAATGATCAACTTGTAGAAAGGTATCGGTTGTCGGTTATTATCACGAAATAATCACTGACTTGTTTTAAAATAATATTAACTTTTTCAGCGCCACGATCATCACGTTTTAATTGTTTAATAGTTTCAGGACGTTTCTCGACAGCCAAAACATTACGACGACGTTGCGTTCTTTCTTTTAAAATACGCTCTTTGGGTTCAACATCGATGGCACCAAGCATACTTGATTTGGTAAATGATGGACAGGCAACAGAAATGGCAATTTCAGTTAGAACTTGCCAATTTTCCGTATCATTTTGGGATATTAAGGCATTCTATATTAAACAAAAAGTGTAAAATTAAATTTAAATTATTTGTTTAGCGTGCTTTCAACAAACTTACTAATGAATTTTGAAACATGACATCATTAAATTCAGAATTAGCTAAAAGCAACTTTGATACGGATTCATGTGCACTTTTTATAAGTTGGGCATCCATAACCACCTCGCTGGGATTTTCCAATTTATCTCCAATACTTCCTTCTTTATGGATGACATCGCATGTATGTATAATATCACGTACCGCACGACATGTTTCACTGGGTAATTGTCGGCCAATTAAATTTTCTACAGGATAAGAAAAATGTATTTAATACAAACTTGCATTCCAAACAAACGAGCTTGCTTGGTTTTGTTTGACTCGGTTACGATTCCTCCTTAACTTACGCAGTTGATGTGCTTCATCCAGCAACATTTTATAACGTTGTTTACGATCACTAGACTGTGTGGGATTATCCATTTTATCAAATTATATTTATTTAAAGAGATTTTCATTAAAAAATTTAATTTAAAATCAAATTAACAAAAATTAAATCGCGGTTGCATCTTTTCTTTGTTTAGAATTTTAAGCAGGTCATACATTAGCAATATTATGGCGCAATTTTTTCGATTTTGTTCTTTAATCTATTACCATGTGTGTAATACAGTTGCCAGATCTGAGCCGTCATAAGCTTTTAGTAGCCGCCGCCTCCAAAAAAAATTTCATCTTCACACAAAAAAATCGTTGCCTAGTAATTAGAAGCATTTTCAACTAATCGTCGACTTATTATTGGTTTGACCCCACCGACCATTTTTGAAAATAATGGGTTAAGAATGAATGGTATATAATGTAAATATCCCCTTTCTGATTCCGAAAACCGTTTCTCGTTATTTCGTATCGTATCAGAGATATCCATTAACAAATTTGACCTACCTGCTAATTTTGCATACAAAAATTAAAATACGTGTATCTTCTTTATCGTTTTTCTCGATAATAATTTTTTGGCTTATGGGTCAAACCAATAATAAGCCGACGTAATCAAGTTTTTTTCACATAAATTATTCAATCATTAAGAAAAAACAAGAAAAAACTTGGTAAAATGCTACTAGTTTTCACATAATTTTTGCAAATAAACTTTATTAGTTGAAATGCTCCTAATTACTTGGTATTATTTTTGTTCTGTTTTGGAGGGATATAAAAATTGCACAATGTTTAAAAACACACTATAAAATATTTTTCACATTTCTTGGTTGCGCAATAAGAATCAAAACCTTTTTGATTTTTTCAAATATATTGTACAACTTTCCAATACGACATACACACTGGTAATATTTTGCAGAATAGCAAAAGTTGGACAAGAATATTGCGTAGTGTAATGGGTAGCATTAAAAATTCCAGCCGCTTTTTTTAAAAAAAAGAGTTTAAAAAATAGTTAAATTATTTTTATTATAATTTATTGTTTAAATTCCGTCTTTTTATTGGTCCAAGTCGGTTTATTTTATGTGCCGACAAACCTCTCCAGCGGCTCCAACCGCGATTAATCGGCGTTGATTTAAGTACAATTAATAGAGATTGTAAAATATTGCTAGTGATGACAATTTAACCGATAATTTAATATTTGATTGTTTGATGTCCAGTTTTTAACTTCGTATTGAGATATACAATTAATTAATTGCCATTTAAATTTAAGTTGTATTTAAATACAGTTTTAGTTTTTCAGTCTTAAATGAAAATTGTTATTTGTTTGCGACAAAAGTATGGTAGCATCATGAAATGTCAAAAAATTAATGATCATTATTCAGAAAACAGCTGTTTAAAGAATAGAAAAGAACAGAAAATTTAAAATATAGAAATAAAAAGAAAAACTGAAAACAAAAAACTCTATAGATTATTTGTTGGGACAATATCCTGATAAAGAAATATAGAGTATGGCCTTGAACTTGAATAAATTTTCAATTTCATAACAGAATTATAGGTCGAAAAAAACATAATTTTTATTTATTTTTAAATAATAATTATAATAAACTTTATATAAATATATATATAAATCGAAATAAAATATAAATTATAACTAAATTAATAAAATAAAAATGAAGAGAAGTGAAAATTTCATCCGAAGTTGAATTTTTATTGGCTGCTGTAATTTAATTTATTTTTTTATTGTTTGTTTTACCACGCGAAAAAAAATAAACTGTCAAACTCATATGTTATATTTGTACAATTTAAATAGACTTTAAATGTCCAAGATTGATCACTTAAATGTGATTTAAATTTAAAGTTAAAAACTGACGTTTGTATTTAAATAGAGCTTAAAGTCCAAATGGCATTTAAATACGAAGTGAAAAACTGGGCATGAATGACCCATACGCCAGCAATATTATTGTGCAATTTCTCGACTTTTCTTTAATCTATTACCCCATACGGTAATAGAATAAATAACAAAAACCAGAAGTTGTGCAATAATATTGCTAGTGTATGGATACCTTAACGACAAGAGCTTAAATGCGTGTTTTGGCAAACATGTGTTTTGCAATCCAGTATGAACGTGGCTTTATTCATTCACACCTAAATGCAAAACACGCCTTTTGGCTAAACTAGAGGAAGAGAATATAGACCTTTTTTTTTATAAAATATAGCTTAATACATATTAGGGTTAATTCGAAATTTTAGATTTTGCGATACAATATCTTTTTAGAAAGTTTTGCATCACTAAAAATAATGGTGTAATCATTTTTTTTTTTAAATTCAAACACCTTTTCCTGCATATCTGCGGCTAAAAACGCTGATTTTGGGCACCATTTTCTATAGGGGCAAAAAGGGTTTAATATATTTCAAATCTGATTTTACTATTCAATTCCCCAGGAAAAATTATTAAAAATAAGAGATATTTGAGATAACTTTTTCATAAAAAAATTCCAAAAGTAATTTTTAACACGCATATGCCTGCGAAGGTTAACGCTCAGATCTCGCATCTACATTCTTTCCGACAGTCAGGCTGCACTGAGGGCCTTAATGGCTTATAAGGTGTCGTCTGGGTTTAGGGTTGCCATATTTGAAAAGTGAAAAAAAAGTACATTGATGAAAAAAAAAAACAGTACTTTAAAAAAAAAAACAGTACATTTTTGTATTTATTGTTAACATAACTTTTACTTCAATACATCACATATTTACTTAAAATAAGTTAATACACCGAACCAAATAACGTACGTAAAATCAACAAAAAAAATTTTGTAGATCTTAACGACATTTTGTCAATTTTTTTTTAAGATTTAACAAATTTTATTCAAATCAACAAAATTTCGTCAAGTTTACATCCTCTAAAGTAGTAAAATTGACTAAATTTCATCAAATTGACTAAATTTCGTCATATTGACTAAAATTATTAGTTTGGACTCCATTACTTTTTGCATTTGGAAGTGTCATAAAAAAAAATTGTGTTTGCAAACATCCATTGCTTGAAAAGTAAACAAACCAAACTTATATATGTACAAAGAAAACGAAGTGGAATTAATACAGGGAGATTCAAAAAATTTATATAAAAAACTATTGTACACACGAAAAAAACATGGTTAAAAAATATATATTCTTTGTACACGCAAAAAAAATTGTTTATATGAAAATATGTAAAATATACAAAAAAACAGTACAAAAACAGTACAAATCCAAAAAAAACAGTACATTTGCGTACTGTTTTAGGTGTTGTGAATAAAACAGTACATTTTTCAAAAAACAGTACATGTACTGTTTAAAACAGTACGAATGGCAACCCTATCTGGGTTGGTCATGGAATGCATTCAGACTCTCAATAGGCTCGGTAGGGCAACTCTCTAACCTTGGGGTGGATTCCTTGTCATGAGGGCAACGAGAGGGCAGATTGTCTTGCCAACCACGGGGCCCGAAGGCCCTTTATTGGTCCTGAACCATTCTGTGGAATACATGCGGGGTATGTTAGGGAAAGGCTCAGGGCATGGAGAGAGTCTGAATTCTCTGGTTACTGGGAAAACTCTCCTGGCTAGCGCCGGGCTAAGAGATTGATCCCTTTTTCCAGTAGGCGTCGAGGCGACTCTTGTCGCTTGAAAGGGGGGTTTTGGACCCTGGCGTCGTACTTAACTGGACACTGTAATCTCAGATACCATCTGCACAGGAAGGGTCAATCGGACACGGATATGTGTAGGTTTTGTGAAGTGGTGTCTGAGACCTCGGAGCAAGTTCTCTGCGAATGTCCCAGGGTTTGTGATAGGAGACTTAGGTTTCTAGGTGATCGCTTCATTTCGCCTTCCGACATCGCGAACATTTTGCCTAATAGGATAATTGGCTTTATAGGTAGCTTGAATCTGTAGGTAACCTTAGGCAGCACAAAAGATCTACATTGGTCGCGGTGTATAGTGCCTTCTGATCTAATCTATCTAATCTAACATGCATATTGAAATTATGCTGTCTCCTGAAACTAATGGTACAAAAACTTTTATTATTGTAATTCCAGTTTAAAACTTATCAAGTAATATATAAATAAAAATGCGATGTTTTTTTAAAGTTTTGTAATTGATATTACAGAGTTTATTTTTTCCGAAACAACATTATTTAGTTTCTCTTTCAACTGCACATAATGCTAAATTATATAAATTATCTATATTTTTAATTATATTTGATTGATTTAGCCGCGAAATTCGGCCAACAAGCTGTTCAGTGTAAATACATGTTGATTGTATGTTCTTAGCCTTTTCAAATGCAATGAGAAAGCTTGTTTAAATGCATACTGAGCGGAGTGAAAAAGCATTAAATGAAATATTAATTCCATAATTAACTAATGTTTTTAAACTTTAAAGAGTTATATAATCGAAAGGCGACTTTAAAAGCACGAAATCAAATTTTTTTAACTTTCTAGTTGAATCTACTGGATTACAAACTTTTGCGTTGTCATCGACTTCTATAAATTTTTTTTCATAAAATATTTGGTCGGCTGCATCAATTAGCTTTACCAAGTCTTCTGTATTCTCGTAAACAGTATCTCTAGTGGGCGTTGTGGTGTAATGGTTAGCACGCTGGACTGTTACACAGATGGTCCTGGGTTCGATTCCCGGTGACGACAACATCAATTTAGAAAAATAATATGTATGAATTTTCTATGACTTATATGTATCTTTGCGCCCACCTTCGGTGTTCCCATAGCACTTAACCCCACCGGAGTAAAATAATGAATCAGGGCTATGAAACAAAAAGCTTCAATAAATTCGCCAACTCTACATCAGGTGGTGAGCAACAACTGTTGTAAGACTTATCTACTCGCGCAATTACAGTGCTGCCATGTTTTAAAGCCTCATCATCATCATTCTCATCATCTTTCACCACCTTTCATCTCTTGACTATCCCCTTTCCAAAGAAAGCAACACATTAATTAATAGGAAGAATATCCTGAGTGTTGCTTCTCTTTAAAAAAAAAAAAACATTTGGATCCATTGTTGAGAGCTTATTAAACTGATTCTTGTTGTTGCTGCTTAACAATTTTACTGGAAAATTTTCTTTTTCTTCTACGGATATTTTCTCATCAAAAATAGAAAATATGGCGTTTTCTTCAGTTACGTAATACATGTGCCTTAATAGAGTGAATACTGCACTTCTTGCAATCGATGAAAAATATTTGACTTCAATTTGTGATAATTCTTCCAGTTCTATAAGAAAATCCAAATCATTTTTTGGTGCATGTATTGTAGACTCATAGATTGTAGATTCATATTTTCAACATCGGTCTCAATTTCAGATACAAGAGTGGATGCAGCTACAAAAGTGTCTTTTTCTTCGATTAAGATTATGTATAGTGAGAAAACGACGTTAGACATCTAAGTTAGTACATGCAACAATATCTTGGGCCGAAATGTATATCAGTAACATTCATCTATTAAATTTAAAATAATTGTTTACCTGAAATTCACCATATTCTTTTTTCTGTTAATTGTAAAAGATCAGCCATTTCGGAAAATAATATTACCGTTAAAGACTAATGTAGCTTGAAAAAACACAATACTGGTTCAAAAATAATACAATTAATAAATTATTATTAATACTTCTCGTATCAAAATCTTAACAACTTTTTAAAAGTTCACTACAAAATAAAAATTGAAATGCCACTTTTCCAGGATTTTCAATCTGCGTGTTAAAAAAATAGTTTTAAATTTTTTTATAAAAAAGTGAATTTTTCGGCTACCCTAATGATTATCTGGTCCGAACTAATAATCTCAAATACTAATAATCTCAAATAAATAAAATTTTACTAATTTTTCCTGAACAATCGAATGGCAAAGTCAGATTTGAAAATGGTGCCCAAAGATATGCAGGGGAAAAGTTTGAATTAAAAAAAAATAATTACGCCATTATTTTTAGTGATGCAAAGAGCTTCTAAAAAGGTATTGTACCCCAAAATAAAATAAAAAAACATTTTGAAAACGAAGCCTAATATATAGTCATATATGTATATAATTCCATATAACATCATATATAAGGTGATTCGAAAAATGGCATACATAACCTTATCTCATGACCTCCCATGGGATCTCATTTGATATAATTTGATCCAAAAAGTGGTTCTGTATAATTTGATCAAGTTATATAAAATTTGATACAATTTGATCTTCATAAAATTCTTTGGAATTCCGCGCTTCAATTTTTTTTTCAGATTCCAAATAAAAAAAAAAAAAAATTAAATATAAATCAATGAATTGAAAAATTAGACAGGGCTTATACTTGACTTATACACTGAGTTTCATAGCTACACTGTAAGTTTGCTTTCCAATTATTTCTTAAACAACTGAACCGATCGCTTAAGTGTCTTCAGAATATGAACTCATCTCTGTCTTAGCTTTCGATTGATGCAACATAGAAAGTTGATTTTTTTAACAATCCTACTTATTAGATCCTATTTATTAGATTGAAGACCAATAATATTAATAGAAAAAAAGTTAATTTCTCGAGATAAATATCGCATAAATAAAATATTTATCTCGAGATAAATATTCGCATATCCGATTCGGTTCTTTTTTGTTATAAAGCTTTTTTTACCTTTGTGTTTTATTTGCTTATTTTAAGATTTGCCGACTTTAAATGTTTTTTTTTTACTTATAAAATATTATTTATTCTACTAATTTATATATAATTATACATGGAAGTATGAGCTGATATATAGCTCTATCAATTATATGTGAAGAGATAAAAAAGATCAACTTATATATAACATAAGATATAATGATATAAGGTTGTATATAGTGCCATATTAGAAATCTTCGGAAAAATAAGTATGAGATGTACACTATGGATACAACTTTTTTACAATTTTTGAAAATATCAAAATGTCCCTATCCATACCACGTAGTGCATAAAAAAACAATAAGAACTGCATCTTTAGATTTTCGATATCGTTAAAAAAGTTTCCGCGTCAAATGCAATTAAGTTTGGGATCAGTAAGTTTTAAAAAAATAAAAATATTTTCTTTATAATTTCATTAAATGATAAATAAATTATAAGTTTTTCCATTAAATATTGAATAATATTTCGTATAAATTCAATTAATCGTGATAAAATATTGCGACTTACCTACGCTGTCTTATGCAAATTTGCGAAATATTATAATTTATTGCTAAAAGTATAAAAATATAAAATTTTGAAAAAATTAAAAATTTTGAAAAAATATAAAATTTTGAAAAAATAAAAAAAAATCTTAAAGGACTTTTAGAAATCGGCTTCGATGCGGAACGTTTTTGTTTCGAATTGACCTGAGGAAACATTTTTTGGTTTCAGCACAACATCGGCTACAGCGTGGTGATAGGGCCTTATTTTGGTTGTACCCCTAATGTACACTTAGAATACAATGTAAGTAAAGACTTCTGCAAATGTAGTTAGAAATACATTTTCTTTAGTTAAAAATGCTTTATTTTTGATTTGAATTAGTTCAATTCTTCCAATTTTGTTTTTTACTCTACATCAAGTAAATAAAATAATACGGGTAAAGAGTTGATCTTTTTCCTCCAAAATTTATAATTTGGGTAAATCTTCTACCCTTTCTACATTGGTCCTGTGAATATTTTCGGTGACGCCAAATGAAAAATGTAAGGACCTGTCCAGTAGATAAAGACTAGACATTTTTAATTAATCGCCCATGTCCCTACTGTAGAACGTTTTGCAATTAGAACAGATTTGTGAAATCACACGAAATTTAAATTTGGTGTTCTCAAATCCTAAAAGTTTTCGAAAACTCGAATTTTTTCGAAATTATTATCAAAGTGGCAAAAACATATGGTTTTATGGAAAATAAAAATCATATGGAAAGTAAAATGCTTTTAAGAAATGCTTCTAACATTGTTGTCAATTTGTTTGAGTGTTTTCTAGAATATCAAAAATGGTTTTTTTTAAAACAGTTTTTTAGAGTATAAACAATACAACCAAAAATACAATAAAATCAGAAATAAGTAAGAAAGTTTTAAATTTTTAATACTAAGCACCATTTTGACCCTAAATTGTAATTTATCAGGAAAAAGGACATTCGTTTTACTTTCGAATTAAAACGAATAAAAAATAGGGAAAAACGTTCTGATTTGATCGCAAGAACACCGAAAAATTCTAAAATTTTCACTTTCGCTCTGATTTAAAAGCCGTAACAGGGGTGAATAAATACACATTACACGGTTTTTTTGTTTAACAAAAAAACAAATGATCTTGAAACTGAATAATCTTGCTCTCATCATAAAAAATGTAAATTTTTAAAATATAGCAAAAAAGACAGCCTTGTACATTGAAGGGTTAAATTCATTGTTTGCAATATTCACATCAAGTGCATAAAATAAAACTGCAAACTTAAACTTAACCACTTTATAACTTCATTTCAAAACATACTAAGCCCTCTCAATTTGGCTCTCAAAGTAGTTACTTACCTTATACTTTAAAGCTCTTTCATCAGACTTTTGCTCTGCAACTATCAGTTGTAAACTAAACTTTGTTGTGGATAGTGCGTTAACGGTTATAAAAGTAAAACAGTTAAAATTTAAAATAAAAGCAAAAAAAAACTGCAATATTTTTTCTTTTTTATTTTTTGGAAAGTTAAAATTTAAAACAAAACAAAGATAAAAAATCATTAACAAAAAAAAAAAAAAAAATAAAAAGAAATAAGAAAATCAAAAACAAAATATACATGATAATGTAAAAAATTGAGCAAAAAATAAAAATAAAAAAATATTTTATTAAGTTTTTAAAAAAGTGGTATTAAAAGTTGAATACAAATTAATTTTTTTTATTTGGCTTTAAAAACTTATATTCGTATATTAAGGTAAATTTTGAATATTAATGTAAAACCTTGAAATTCTTATTAAAAAAAAAAAAATCTTTACACATCAATAAAACTTAAACAAAAAACACAAAACTCCATTCAACCTCTAAAGGGATCCAAAACATCTCTAAACATAATTTTATTTAATTAAAACTTGAAAAACTGTTTATTAACTATTAATTTACAAAACAAAAACCCTGACTACTGTTTACTTTTGTTTTCAATTATGAATATTTTTTTATATGGATTTAAGATTTTTGTGTGTTTTGTAACATCATTAAGGTTTTTTTTTGTTTGTTTTGCATTTATTTTTTTAGTTTTTTAGATTCTTTTGAAGGTAATTTTTGTATTATCAAGTAATAGTTAAATATCATCATAATAAATTTCATAAAAATATACAACAGCACTCTAACCACCAATCAACCTACAAGTTAATTTAACCTATCGATTAACAATGGGCTAGAGATTCCATTGTTTTTTTTTTTTTTTGTGAAACATCTTTTCTGTGGGCGTTGTGGTGTAATGGTTAGCGCGTTGGACTGTTACACAGATGGTACCGGGTTCGATTCCCGGTGATGACAACATCAATTTAGAAAAATAATATGTATGAGTTTTCTATCACTTATACATATGTATCGCTGCGCCCACCTTCGGTGTTCCCATAACACTTAACCCCACCGAAGTAAAATAATGAATCAGGGCTATGAAACAAAAAGCTTTAATAAATTCGCCAACTCTACATCAGGTGGCGAGCAACAACTGTTGTAAGACTTATCTACTCGCTGCAATTACAGTGTTGCCATGTTTGAAGCCATGTTTGAAGCCCTTCATCTTTCACCACCTTTCATCTCTCCACTATCCCCTTTCCAAAGAAAGCAACACATTAATTAATAGGAAGAATTTCCAATAGTACACAGAAAAAACTAAAAACGGATTTTAATTAAAAATTTTATTGAAACAATTAATATTTTAATTGATTTTGCACCTACGACTGAAATGATAGTATTAACTAAAAAAATTTGCAGACAGTTTATTAAAACTCTTTCAATTAAAATAATAATAATATCAATTAAAAGAGTTATTGTTTTTCTTTACAACCTCAATTAAAAAGTTACGTTAAATTGATTAAAACTTTAATTGAAACTTGAGAAGAAAACAATGGTAGTTTTAATTGAAAACTCGTATTTTTTATTTTTGTTATATGCCCCCCATTAAATAAAAAAAGAAATGTAGGTTTGTAAATTAAATTGTCATTTTATTTATAATAAAATTAAAGCTTTTTAATATAAAAATGTATTATAAGAAAGCAAATAAAAGTAAAGACAAAATTTTTGTTTTGCTTGTCTTGTCTTGAACATTTTCTTGTAATTAAATTCTTTTCTTAAAAAAATCACACACAACTTTAAAATGATAGTTTAATGACACTTATACTTATTGAAAATTTAATTATTTACAAAAATAATAGTTTAATTGTCCTTTTTCGATAAGGTTTATTTAAATCCACATGTGCACTTTTATTACCACAGATAAAACACGAAACTAGAGATAGGATTAAGAAGAAAAAGCATTCTAGTTGAGAAATGAATTGTGCATTGGTATTAGCTAATTCTGTCTCTTCTGATCGAAACAATACTTGTGTGTATGTAGTGTGACCAAACTCCAATTTAGTCGCAGTCAACGCTGTGTCGACCGTGGCTCAACTCGTTAAGAGGCGAGATTACGATGCATAGCTTGTTGCTAAGACCGTGAGTTCAAATCACAGTACGACACCAAAAAAATAAAAAGTTTTTCATATAGAGCAAAATTAACAATATAAAATACTTTGTTCAATTGACACATAAATTAACCACTGACGAGTCCCAGGAGGGGGACGAAACTGCGGCAGTCTGGTGTATCCCTTGTGTCCGTAAAATTTTTCAATAAAAATGTTTTCTTCTTCCTGTAAAGAGACTAACTAAAGAAATATTCTACAGTAATTAATATAAAAAAAAAAAAAAAAAAAAAAAAATTAATTACGATTGTCATTATCTGACGGTTGCAAAACACTTTCTAACATAAAATTAAGTTTTCGTACGTACACGAATATCTCAACAAAAAGAGTGTTGCAAACTCTAGTGAAATAACTACGATTTTGCGTGTATTTGAAATCGGTAAACTATTCAACTTATTAAAAGTTAATCATTTGCGATCTTTTTTCTTTTTATTTACAAATTAAATAATAAACCTTTGTTTGATTATTTAATCTAAATAAAATAAAAAAAAAATAGTTTGCCAAATTTTTAAAAATGTTGTTTACATGTTGTCAACACTGTATGGATATATTAGAAAATTCAATAAATTTTTTAATTGAATCAGTTAAAAAAATTGTTTAAATTGCCATTGATATTCAAACAATCGATTAATTAGATATTTTTGGCCCATAATTTTTTCTGTGTATTTGATTTTTACACTCAATAAAGTTTGAAAACATCTGTAAAATCAGTTAAAAAGACGACAAAGGTAATTTCCGTTAAAATAACTAAAATAACAAATGCATAAAAATTAACTAACAATGTCGTTAAAATAACTGACAAATTTTTACTACAAACATTTTGAAACAACTGAACAAATTGTTAAAAATTAATGTTTGTAGCAGTTATTTTTTCGGCATTTTAATAAAAAAAAAGAAGTTTTTTTCTTTCGATTACAACAAAATATTTTATTTTCTACATCTTACTTAAAAGTCTTAATTACAATGAGTACTCCGCACACAAAAAAATATTTTCCAACTATTTCATTTAAATCGGTTTGTTGAAAATTTTAAAAGCTGTCAGTTAAAAATTAATTGCATCAATTAAAGAATTGCTCAAAATTAATATCTAATTGAAAAATAGTTCGATTAAAGTGATATCAATTTTTAATTGAATAAGTAATTTTTAAAGTTGGAGAAATTTTAGCAACTGTAGTTATTGAATCGGCGGTTTTCGTGATTGAATTGTAATTGTTACTTTTTTGTGTGCAGTTATAACGTTTTCATGCATTGATGATACAATGAAATTTGAATGAATATATGAAGAATTTCAAACATTTTCGACACTTTGAGGTTAAATATTAAATTTTTTTTTTATATGACATCCCGATTAAAAAAAAATGTATATGGATCTTTATGTACCGTGTTATAATAGATCAATCGATAGAATGACGCACTGTTAACATAACTGTAAATTCAAGCGACAAAATTAATTACCGTTAAAATAAATATTTATTTAATTTTAACTGTTGAAAAACCACAAACAAATGCAGTAAAACACATTTTTTAACAGTCAAATTTTTTCGGTATTTTAAAATATAGAGTGAAAACATGTCAATTCGGATCGACCATTTCCGTGCACTTTTTTTTACAAAAATGACCTAAGCAAATTATTTTCATTATCGGTACAACATTGCATATAGCGTGGTGCGATGAAAAAATTTTGTCAAATAAAGTTATAACAGTGGTGAATCCGCAGTTTTGCATAAAGCTTGGATATGTTGTAGATGACAAAAAAAAAAAAAAATATTAGACACGTATTTTTTTAGGTGCGCAATCTCAAGTTTAGAAGTTAAAAAGTGGGGTCAAAAATTACCCAATTCGACGTTTATTTTTAATATATTTGTGTAAATTGGGTATCAAATGGAAGATATTTTAAAGACGCATAAACATAAATTTTTCGAATACCACATTTGTACACACAGAAAAATAAAGTGCCAACCGAATTTAAAAGTGTATTTTAATGGTAACAACTTATAAATTCAGTTAGTACAACGATATTAACATTATATTTCAGAAAATGTTGGGTGTTGCAATTAAAATTCAGTTGAATTAACCGAACTTTGTTGTGAAAACTAAAGTTCAGTTGTACCTAACGACTGAAATTCATAATAACCGACCTTGACCCTTAGTAACCGAATTTCTGTTGGCAAATAGCTAAATAAATGTATGGGACGTTGTTGTTGGTTTGAGTTGAAATTAACATATTATAAAGCTTTTTTATTTTATGAAGGGGCGCCTGGGATTTTTTAAATTTTTTGTACGCGGTTGCCTTTAACACTATTTTTCCCAAATTGCTTTTATAACTCAAATTTTAAATATTTCAAAAAATTGGCAACCCTGGGCCCACAGCATATCACATTGAGTGCTATGGCTACACGTTTTCGTGCGACACCTAATCCTTCCTGGGGTGCCACGTCGTACGAAAACGTGCGACAGGCATTGTCTGGCCTTAGATATTGTCGTGCGTTTCTGTTTGACTCTACAGGGTTTTTTTAATGTGTTTCTAGTACCCTAATGTTTGCCCTAAATTTTGGTCCAAGTTTCATAGAGATATCTTCATTTTTGCGGTTTTTATGATAAAAACTCGGAGGTTCTTTTTAATTTTGAAAATTTATTGGAATTCATTCGATATTTCGGAAAAAAGTATAAAAAAGATACAAAAATATTAGAATAAGGATATGATAATTTCAATTTACATTAATTTTTTAGATGTGCATATTTTGAAAGCAATCAATGCACAATTAAGGAGTGTTGGGGCATTGCGGACAGTACGTAGTTGTCCTTTTGATATTCTTTCTTGCTTCCTTTCGACTAAATTTTCTTTTTGCTTCAGCGTAGCATAAAACGCGATACAGGCTGCGGGGATGTGAGATTTAGTAGGTCCTTAGCAACGCGTTCACGGAATGTTCGTATATTAATGTTTTTATTCGTAGCTGCTTTATACATAGTAAAGGCATTTACCACGGAAAGTCCGAGTAAAAGTTCAATTCCCAGCTTTCGATACCATTTTAACCCTTTGCGAAGGGTATTTGAGTAAGAAGCCATTTGGTCGGAAAGATCAATGCCTGATTTACCCTTATTATATTCTACCACAGCCAATGGCTTTTCTGTTGCTCGTCTTTTACGTCTCGCTCCTCGACTAGTTGAAGGCTCTCCAGGATTACGTGCTCCATCTGTTGTGGATACCATTATCGGTGCATGTTTCGTAGATAGCATTCTGACGTCGCGTTTATCTTTCCACTTCAGAAGAACTATACCATTGGGATCTTCTCTAGCCACTACTTCGCCTTTCTTTATAGGAGCAACCATAACTTCTTTTGGGAAATGTTTCTTGTTGGCACGGAGTGTACCGACAACATGTGTTTTTTGATCTAGCATTGAACGAGCCAATTCATAGCTTGTGTAATAGTTGTCTACATATAAAGTTCGACTTTGACCTTTCAAATCAATGATCAGATCCTCGCAAACACTTTTTGCCAAACCGACTTCTCTCAATACACTTGATGACTTTCCGGAGTTTATTTTCACTGACCAGGTGAATCCTTCAGTAGAGCAGAGCTTAAAAAGCTTTATACCATAAGGATGAGCTTTATTTGGTATATAATAATAGTCTGCCTCGCCATGGAATAAGGGTCTCATCAATTACTATGTTTTCACCTGGTACGAAAATTCTTTGGTATCTCATTTGTAACATGTCCAATAGTGGTTTTATTTTACCAAGCCTATCACCTGGTACAATTGAGTTATTGTCTGAGAAGTGCATGAAACTAAGCAATAGTTGAAAGCGATTGCGTGACATTATTTTCCCCGGAATTGAAAAGTTGTAGAGCGAATCTTTGGACCAATAGTCTTTTAAACACCCGACCTTCACTATGCTTAAAAAGAAATGCGTAAAAAGAAAAAAAAAGTAAGAAATAGCAAAAAAAATCGCGTCGCACATTTTCGTACGACAGCGATTTTTACGATTGCAATTCCGTCGTGCAGTGCCACGTCGTACGGAAACCTGCGACATAAAAAAACCGTTATAAAATCCAAAATAAACCACAAAATCATCCGGGATTGGCGCAGAACTGAATATTTTCTACTTTTACACCAGTTTATAACAAAAAATGTGCTTGGCACCCGGGGAAGGTTTTCGTCAAAACCCCTTGGCACTCAATGTGATATGCAATATATGCATCAACATATTTGTTGTCTCGAGAACTTTAATACTGCGTGCAAAAAAATTTTATTTCTTAAATTTGAGATATGGCTTAAAACAAAAAGGTGTATTATTAATCGCATGTTTTATTGCGCACCTAAAGAAAATATGTGTCTAATGTTATTTTGTCCTCGACAACATATACAAGTTTCATTAAAATCTGCGAATTCACCACCTTGTAGTTTCTTGTAAGTTTTCTATAGTAAAATGTTTAAAAAACAAAATGGAATGTCAAAAAATTTAAAGTTTCTGATAGACAAAACCTGCAAATATATTACAAAAAGGCTTTAAATACTGATAAAGCCCATATCACACCTGCTTTTTTGTAACAATTTTTGTTTGTAATAGATTTATTTTAAAATTCTTACATATATATGAACATTTTAAGAATTAAATTTAAAAATATTTTGTAGACATTCACTGTAATGAACGTTTTTGTTAAATTAACTTTCGCAAATATTAATTTTTTGGCTGAATTTTGATACACGCAATCTTTTTTACATTTTATACTAAAAGATAAACTCTTAAGTTACACCTTTTCGCTACATTCAAAAAAGTTTTACAGTTGACAGTTGTTTGTGTAGTAATCAGTAGTTGTTGTTTTTAACTGTAGTTACAGTTGTTTTTTTATGAAATAATACACAACTATTTTAATAGTTATTTTAAAACGCAACTTTAAAAAAAACTATTGCATTTTTTAATAGTCCTTTGAAGCAGTTATTTTAGTAAAAAACTATCAAAACAGTAATTTTGAAGTAAACTGTTAATTTTTATTAGTTATTTAAAAATAGAAATTATATCGAGCTTTTACAAATTCTCGTTTAGTTTATATTTGTTTTTTTTTTGATATGTTCATCTCCAATACACTAAAACGTGATAACTGGAGTATCGTTTGGAATTTTGACTTTCCATTTTAAGTAGAATGGAGGAAATACAAATTTTTATTGTAATTGAAAGAAAAAAATATATTTTCATTAAAATATATTATTAAAATACCGAAAAAATAACTATTAAAAACAGTAGTTGTTACCAATTTTAACATTTGTTTGAAAATGTTTGTGGTAAAAAATTGTCAGTTATTTGTACGACATTGATTGTTTTTTGAACTGAATTTGTAAGTTGTTTTTCAACAGTTAAACACAACTAAATTTTTCGTCCTTTTAACTGAATTTACAGTTGTTTTAACTGTCATTTTCAATAGATTCTACTGTCAACATTTTTTGAGTGAGCACTGTCATATATACTTTAGGCATTTTTTCCCCATGAAAATCTGAGAAAAACTGCGGATATACTTGTTAATGCTGCGTATCTGTTAAACAAATTTAATTCCCAAATGTGGTTGAAGAACTCATCAGTATTTACCATAAAAATTATCAGAAAATACGTTATTTTAAAAAAATTTATGTAAAACAAACTTAAAAACATGCAAAACTTTAATGCAATTTTGAGAAAAATCTGGCCCATAAGTAAAGGAACTGGGTACGCCATTAAAATCAGCGTAGGCGAAATATTTAGGCTCAGTGGTCGGTAATCTTGCTTTCGAATTTAGGGGTAAATTTTGTAGCGCTGCGTTATTTCAGACTATAATTATCTTGTAGTAACTGTCAAACTGACATGTAGTAACAGTCAATGTTTTTTGAGTGTAGAAAAAATTATTAAGTAGGATGTGTGCAACACTTTATAATGGAGCACTAAATTATTTACCTAAATATATTGTAAAAATTATTTAATTTTGCTTTCAATATCGAAATTTTTGTCTCAGTGTGCATTTGTTAGTCATTCTGTCTGTCCTACATATTTATGCACTTCTTTTTCATTATTTTTTATTTTTGCTTTTCACGTTGTTTATGTTTTTAATCTTTCTTTTATTGGTGGTCGTTGCTTTTATTTTTTTATATACTTTTTGCTTTATTATTATTTTTTCACTCTTTTTTTTGTGAAGAGGACTTAAAGCCTTAACAATGTTGTGTAGTTAATAGGTGTATTGCAAAATTTTTACTTGAATTTATTTGTAATTTTAAATAAAAATTGATTATATGAAGTACACTTAACAATAGCTGCTAATTTCGATTTATTTTGATGGTCGAGTTTGTTTCTTAAGTCTTTTGTTTTTTTAATGAACAAAATTGAATGTGACAAAAACAAAATATGAATTTTTATATTAAAATCATTCAATTAACTAGCATTCAAGGTTTTACTAATTAAAGAAGGTTTTTTAAATTATATCTTAAATTTTTTTAAAAAGTTTACAAACTTATTTAAGCCTTTGTGACACCTATTTTTTAACTTTAACAGGTCTTTAATGTAACAAAACTTCAAGGTTTTTCGATATCTTCTCATATTTTAACGGAAAACAGAACTAATATGCTGTTGATAAAAAATGAGTTATTTTTTGAAATTGTACAAAATTCGTTACGAAAAAATTTTGATTTTAAAACAAACATTAAAACGTTTAACCTCATATTCGTAACCATTTTTTTTAATTTTATAAAACGTTTATCAAATTATTTTTCTGTGAAATTATGTTTTGTAAACAATTTATAAATTTTAAAACATGATTATGCATATAACCATTATAATTTATTTTTTTTTGTCTAAATGTTATATAGAATTGACAAATTTAAGAGTATAGACACAATGCAAAGGTTTCAGGTTTATTCTATACAATTTGACATTTGATTTCGTACACCGATTTCCGTGCGAAATAAAACTTATTTTAATTCCTAATCTGAATTTCTCATTCTTTTGTTTTTATACTCAAATTGTTTTACTACTGTTGCCACATTTTCACAAAATTATACGGTATTGGGAAAAAGGCTTCTTTGAAACACATCCTTTTTAATACAATTTACGCTGAATCCAAATCTGGCAAAAAAATGTATCATTTGAAGTTTTTGAAATAGCGCTGTTTTTTGTTTCCATCATTCACCCCATTTTCCATAGATGTTGCTTAATTTTTCGAAATTTAAACCTAATTTAAGTACAATCAATGTAGGTGTTTGTATTACTGGCATTGCAATGAAGTTGAAAATTGTACTTTTTTAGTTTTATTCTATAAATTTTATAAAGGGTGTTTTTTATACAGGTACAGAACTTTAAGTTGGCAACACTTTTTTAACTGGCGGCCATTTTGTCAGCTGTCAAGTGATTTATGTTTAGTTTGGTTTGGCATTTCAACATGAATAGACTGACGCCTGAACAACGCTTCCAAATTGTGCAAATTTATTTTGAAAATCATGGCTCTGTCCCCGATTTTCATAAGCGAATTTTGTTTAGCGATGAAGCTCACTTTTGGTTAAATGGATACAAAACTGCCGTATTTGTAGTGATGATTACCCTCAAGTGTATGTACCGTTACATCCAGAAAAACTGATTGTTTGGTGTGCTTTATGGGCTGGTGGAATCATTGGTCCGTACTTCTTTAAAAACGATGCTGGTCAGAGCTTTACAGTCAATGGTGACCGCTATAGAGCTATGATTACTGACTTTCTCGTTCATCAATTGAACAACCATGTCACACAGCTCGTGCCACAATTGATTTATTGAAGGAAACGTTTGGTAACCGCATAGTTTCACGTTTCGGACCCGTGAATTGGCCTCCAAGATCGTGCGATTTAACGCCGATGGACTATTTTCTGTGGGGATATGTAAAGTCGCTATTCTACGCCGATAAGCCCGAAACGAATGACCATTTGGAGGACAACATTCGCCGCGTTATTGCCAATATACGGCCACAAATGTTTTAAAAAGTCATCGAAAATTGGACCTCCAGATTACACTACGTCCGAGCCAGCCGTGGCGGTCATATGCCAGAAGTCATATATAAATTATAATGCTAGAAGATTATCTTTCGAATAAAGTAAATTTCATGTCAATTTAAAAAATGCATCTTTGTTTTATTCCATTTCAAAGTTCTATAGAGGTATAGAACCCTTTATAAAAACATAGCCAAACTTTAAACGGCCATAAGAGGAAAACCAGAGCTAAGTCTTCAAACCTATTTGGGGGGTTTTGTCTGCTAATAGTCTGTTTTCATTTCCCGTGTGTTTCGTTCGGGATACAATTTCTTGTTGCACAGTGAAGTCAGTGTTAACTTAACCATAAAATTATAATAATATTAGCAATAAAGTTTATTAATTTATTTCATTGACTTTATTTTCAATTAAATTTTAAATAAAAGAAATCAATTTTCACTACCATTTAATTTAAAATTTCTCTTCCTATCATCTTTTTACATTTACTAAAATTTCTTAAGTTTTTAGAAATCTTCTTTCGTATTGTAGTGTACACTGTCATCACCTTTTATTTACAACGGAAATCTATTTAGTATTTTTGTATGTAAAGTGTAGTTTATAGCAGCACTTGAACCAATCGTTGTTGAAATTACCATTTCAAAAGAGGGTCTCACGTTCACATTTCGTATTTTTTATAATAATACCTTATAATTTTTACTTTTACCAGATGATATCTGTTAGTATATACTGGCTACAAGTAGGAGGTACATGTGAATGTCTCTTTGTATTTATGTATAGGGCAGGGCATTTCATGCAACTATAAAATGCAAATAAAAATTCAAAATATGCACTAAAATCATAAAAATTAGCACTTAATTAAAACTTAAAAACATAAAAAATATAGAAAAAAAAACAAATTTAGAATCTATATTTTTAATAGGACCAGAATTTTACGCTTTTCTTAGGCTCAGCAAGATTTTAAAATGTAAAAATGATTTTGTTTAAATCAAAATAAAAAAATGTATCCAAATTTAATTTTTTTTAGTAAATTAGAAAACAAACTTAAAAAAAAATGAATAAAATGCATTCAAATGTAAAAAATATGCAAAAATATGTACTTTTGCCAAAATATGCAACTACAAATCGATGAACTTTTTCTATAAACTTGATGATTCGTGTATATATTTAGTCTATAACAGTTTTACATTATCGAGAATAAACATACATTTGCATGAAATTCCTTGCCCTAGTTATGTACAACAATTGTTTTAGTTTGTTATTTATATGTTGGCTTTTTTAAGATAAAAAAAGTGGTAGTAACAAAATTGAAATTTTGACCTACATTAGTAAATAATATGTTAGTACGAGTGTATGATTTCATCAGAATTTAAAACAAAAGAAGAATAAGTCAAACTTATTTTAAAGATGTATACCAAATCTAAGACCACAAATCTCAGCAAATATTTTGCGTTTTGAATTTTGATAGATGAGCACACAATTTTTGAAAAATCTATGTTAAAGTTGCGATAATATTATACGAACTTTAAAATAATTTCAAATAATGATAATGACCCATAAAAACTAAAACATGAGTACCGACCATCGATCTTAAATATTTCGGCCAATCTGATTTTAATGGCGTACCCAGTTTTTTACTTATTGTCCATATGTATTTAGCATGTTTTAACTTTTAACTTATTTGCCATATTTTGCATGTTTTTAAAACATAAAATTTAAAAATAAGATATCTGATTTATGTTCTCTATGGTAAATACAGATAAGGTCTTCAGCAACATTCGGGTATCAAATTTGGTTAATAAATGTGCAGCATTAACATGTAAATCCGAGGTTTTTCTCAATTTTTACTATATTTTACTATTTTTTATTTTATTTTTCTTATTTCGTCTAAAAAAGAAAGAAAAAGAAAGTGCGGTTCATGGGAAAACGCGAAATGTGCATAAAAATCCTCTATAAGTATAAAATTAGTTTTTCTTTTCTTTTGTAATGCAATAAAAAATGTTTATTAACAATAAAAGTGTACATAATAACCCTTTGGTTGAATTGATACCTTCCTACAACCACGGTATGTAAAAGTGGTGTGTCACTTGACCAGTCGTTATATTTGTTTCAAAAGTTTTTTTTCACTTTTTTAACATACAATTAGAGATTATTACACTACTCGACCGTCAAAAAAAAACTGACTTTCAAACCCATAAATTTAAATAGTTTTTAAAATATCGCAATTTTTATATTTTCTTATATTTTGCTTAATTTTTCGAAATTTTATCGCAAAATCATGAAATTTTTTATTAACATAAATCTACACAAAATTATCTTTAATTTGAGTATAATCATGTCGGCATTTGTATCAGAATATTGCACTGGTGTTGCAAGGAAGTTGGAAATTGTCTTTTTTTAGAAATTGTTCCTTATTCATTTTATGCATGTTAAATTTTTTTTAAATTTTGTCATTGCATGGACTAGATGAACTAGAAGGAACAAATTTTGCAAATCCATTGAAAAAGCACTGAAATAATTAGAAATATGCTTCAAATACAGAAGTAAAATAAAATCTTTCATATAACAATATATTATTTCTATTACTATAGATAAATTTGCAACTCTTTGCAGAATCTGTCTTTGTAGTTTTTGAAGTATCGCGGTTTTTATTTTTCCGTTATATACTCCATTTTTTTATATACAAAATTTTTCCTTTTATAATTATTTCACGATATTTTCAATGGATTTGGAAATTTAATACAAAAATGAGTTTACAAGGGAGGTATTCCGATTCGGACTGACAGAACTTTATGAACTTCAGATATGTTGTAGAGAAGGGACCCGTGATTTTTTCACCTTGGCTCTGGATTATTTCCGGAATCCTTTCCATTATATTGTTAGCTTTGAACCATTCATGGTGAATTGGTGGCATATTATAACTCATGGGCAAATACGACCCAGAACGAATTTCGTGGTGTTAATTAAATTTTAATTGACAGCTATTAAAATTAAAAAAAAAAAAAAACGATTTAATTGACAAATGTAGGAAAATATTTTTTTTGTGTTAATGTAAACATTCGCGTTTACAGCCATAGCTTTTGAATCCTGGAAGTAAAGTTGTGATATACTTTTTGCCGATATGGCTACTTTTGGTTCAAACTTTGCTTTGGCCGAATACCGTAACATGTCGGCAGTTTTTTTCAAGTCATCAGAAAAAAATCCAGAATTAATACTTCCGTTGTTCCAAGCAAAAGAAAAGTATTTTTAATCATCCAAAATTATTTGAACATTTTTTTCACAAATTTTTTTTTCTCAGTTGTTTGCATTTTGTTGGTACTTCTGCCAATTGTTTTTTTTTTACTATATTTGGGTACTGCCTTCTTCTGGTAGTGTTTCACATTCATTTGGAGTATGTTTTTGCGAATTGTTTCCTTGGAAACGCGAAATTTTCTGGCCAACTTATAATTTGATGCCAACTTATAATTTAATTAACCGCCGATTTTTTCAATTTAACAAGCTCAGCTGCTGTCTGTTCTATGAACGTTCTTTCTTTTTGATCCCAGTTGATGCCACTCCATTTGCGAACAGTTTGAATATTGAATATATTGTGCTACGTGGTATTTGTTCCTTAGGGAAATGATATAACGCTTCGTTTTTAGGAAGCATGTCATAAACATATTTTCTTAAATTGTTTTGTTCAACCACTTTCATTTTTAATTTTTTTACATCTGAATATTTACAATAATGCTTATAATATTAGATTTTATTGACATGCATTTTGAAAAACAAACATGCCTACTTATCAGTATTATATATATGAATTTTATCCATTTATTTAGTTGGAATAGGTTAATAACTTATTTTAGAGTAGGTATATTAGGGCGGGTCGATTTAAAAATCGCTTAACGTTCAAGGGAAATCGTATTCTAGGGATCAAAATAAGAAACTTTGCCGAATGAACCATACCTCTAAAACGAATTCTGATGTCCCGACTTTTGACCCAAAGGGTCAAATTTTGAAAAAGCCTACTTTGATATTTTAGAAAGTAGGAGGAATCTCTCCAAGATTATTGGAGCTACTTCTTCTTCGGGAGACGCACTAGCAGATTAATGCATAAATCATCATTCTAGGTGACCGTTAAGGGGTTGAAATTTAAGTTGAAAGAGGGCCTTTTTAGCCGTGTTTTTATAGCAAAATGTACAAATCTCGGGATAGAGATATTTCAGAAAGTAGGAGGAGTCTTTCCAAGATTAGGGTCTCTATTTCTTCTCCGGAAGACGCTCTAGCAGATGAATGTATAAATTATATTCGATTGGGTTGGATTCGATTGGGGCACTCTAAATGGGTTAAAGTGGAATTTTTCAAAATTTGACCCTACGGTTCAAAAGTCGGGACATCAGAATTCGTTTTAGAGGTATGGTTACTTCGGCAAAGTTTCTTATTTTGATCCCTAGAATACTTTTTTCCTTGAACGTTGAGCGATTTTTTTGCCTTCATACAAATCGACCCGGCCTAAGGTATATACTAAAGGGTAGCGTGAATGTTTGAAAACATTTTTATACTAAAAATAGTATGGGATACTTTAATTTTGTCCATATTTTTATAATTGTCAGGATTTAATATTATGAGTGCAAAAACCAAAATTATTGCTGTATACAAAAATGTCTTGCGAATGTTTTGCAAGATATTGGTGCTATATATTCCAGCAAAAAATAACCTCGATTTTTTAAGCACCCAGCAAAAAATAGTGCTTTCTCAGAAGCAGTTCCGAAACAATTCCATAAGGCATGCTTTTTGTTTGAGATGTCTCACTTGGTATGTCTCTATTTAGCAGGTGAAAAGCGCTTCCTTCATGTGCTCTAACCCAGCAACATTTTTTAGAAAAGATTACCCTTGAACCTGTTCTAGACCAGCTTCTTTTACCACCAGTTACACACTCATGATAATCCATGCATAAAAATACGAAATTATTGTCAAAACTACAAAAACTTTCGTAAAATGTACAAATTTTCTTTTTTTTTTCAATTATTTTCGTTTATTTCACCAAAAATTTGGTTATTTTGACATTTTTTCGTAATTTTACACATGGATTATTATCAGTGCATGGAACCGGTTCTAGAACAGGTTCTTAAAGTCAAATAACTATAACTGGCTCTTGAACTGGTTCTAAAGCAGCCTGTTCTAGTTTGGAGGTAAAGAACCTATTGCAAATAGGACAAACTCCATATAAAAAGAATCGGTTGGAGAACAGAAACTAGAAACCGGTTATAATACATTATGAGTTGTTCTGCAACCTGTTGTTTGGATTTTACTATTTTACTTTGAAGACACACAACAGTCATACGTAGGAAATGAAAAGCACTTTTTTTGTGTATTGATAACATTGATGTTTCATTGTATGCATTCAGGGAAGCAATGAAACATTAATGTTGTCAGGACACAAAAAAGCGCTTTTCGTTTCCTAAGAAGGCATTAATTTATTGCTTCTTAGAGCATATGTATGTAGTGCTTTTCACCTGCTTAAATGAGACATACCAAGTGGGGCATCGCGAACAAAAATCATGCCTTTTGGATTTGCTTTGGAAGCGCTCGGTAATTAAATAATGTCCTCCAGAGTTGCTTCTGGGTAAGCAATATTTTTTTTTCTGGTTTGGCATATAGCTGCATAACTACAATTTTCAGTAGATTCTACCGACAATATTTTTTGAACAGAGTTTTTAAATACTTTATGCTTAAATTAAGGCGTTGAATATTATTATTTCATATTGTTTAAATTAGTTAAAGAAAGATTTAAATTTAACTGCATATTAAAATAATTCATGTAAAATTTTAAAATTCCAAACACACATACGGAAGCATTGAAAAATCTTATTACATATTATTATGTTACGAACATCCAAAAGGCATATTAATAATATTTTTTCGCTTCTTTTGCTGCTTCATCACCATTACATATTACAAAAAATAATAGTAATAATAAAAAAATGTGTTAAAATGTAATAAATAACAAATATTATATAATACCTCTTACTACTGACACAATGGCCTAAACTGCAGTCATACTGATAGACATATGATTACAAAAGTCTGGTGTATACTTTAGAAGCCGGTCAGATTGCAACAAAACTAAGAAAAAAACTCCAAATGTTAAAATGTATCTCTTAGCTTCATTGGTCAAGTGCGTTAAAATGTTGTAAATGTGTCTGTCGGTCGATTGGTCGGGTCTATCTTTCCATATGCATATCTAGCATTTCTTTTATTTTCAACACAAAGTAGATTTTTATTGTATATGGGTATTTCCATAAAAAGGTCAAACGTGACCGAAAAATAAAAAGTGGATAAATAATTCCTTCTGACTTTTATTATTAAAGAAAAATAATTAAATTTGATTAAATTAAAAAGTTCAAAGCATATCTTAGTTGTCATGTTAATAAAATGGACTGTAAATTTGCGTCCATTTTTTTTTTATTTTCCGTAACATTTTCTCTTAAATAAAGAATGCTTACAATTGAATTTTTGAATTTTGTTTCATCACAACTTTGTGAAAAGAAAGGTTATAATCAAGATTTATACATGAAATTAAGCAGAAGAATCTAAACAGCTTAAACGTCAAAAAAATTCGTTATTGCAACAAAAAAATATAAAGATTTTAAAAAAATACTATGAAATAGGTACAGAATTGTAAACCTAAAACCTCCCAGAACTACAACGCACCCAAAATGTTGAGTTAATATAATTGAAATTCACGAATAAATATTAAAAGTAATATTAGTTTTTAGATTTGAATTGAAAAAAAAAAAATAAAAATTATAAAAATACAGTGTGCAAATCCAAAAATGGTCCCTTTTAACGTAAAAAACGCAAAAGTCTCGGCACGCATTGCAAATATTTTTTATCTTTAAAGTTTTGTGTTTAATTTGGTGTAAAAATCTTTTTTGTAGCTTTTAATTTCCTAAAGTTGTGATGAATAAAAAATGTAAATATTTTTTCATTATTTATTCTTTATTCTTTATTTAATTCTTTAATAGCGATGATGCAAGTATAATCCCATCTCAAAATATTTGTGGCAACAACAATTAACTCTAAAAAATGCAACACAGTATATAAATATCAGTAGACAAGAAATTTGATTTGCTATCATTGACATTTTAATGTCACGTTCGTTACCATAAAACAACATTTATTCTAATTCTTTCAGTGTTGCTGGTAGCAGGTATTTAAACTTTTAATTTAAATCAAGTTTGTTGTGAATAATTTAATATAAAAAAATCTAAGATATATTAAGCTGAGTTAATTTTTTATAAAATTTCAAACTTTGTCACGTCACCTGATAAATATTTTACTTTTGAGTAGTAAAATTTTAAAATCTTAAAATTACTTAAAATTATATATTTTTTACATAAATATCATCCTTAGCTAATAAGAGAAAGGAAAACGCACAATGGCTTAGAGAAAAATTAAAAACAGACCCACTTAAGTTAAAAATAAAATTTCACATATTCTACTAAAAACACAGACCATCAAAATCTGAATACCTCAATACCCAGGAACTAATGTATACTTTTTAAAGGTTTGATATGAATCCGAATCTGACCTCAGAATTTCTCCATAATAACAGATTTTCAAAATATCTTAACCTTCAATTTTAAAAAAATTTGGGTTTTCGCTATATTTGGGACGGTATAACATGGCGAATTAAAATTTATCCACAAATAAAATTGATTATATTGCTTAGTTTTATAAATAATATTTTTCAATTTTTTGAACTTGAATAATTGCTAATAGTGCTGGTATTCTATACTTTTAACGGTTTTTAAATTTAAAATTTGATTGAATTTTTACGAAATTCTTTTTGAAAATGTTCACTTTTTTTGAAAATTCAAACAAAACATTCAATATTTTTTAAAGTTTTAACCTTTTTCTTTACAATTTTCACCTATGATTTTTTCTTCTAGCTGATTTGTATTTTAATGCTAATTATTTAAGCGAAGTCGCTTTTTGTTATTGCTTTTCTGTCGAAAATATATTTTTGGGTGCATGAAAGTCGCTGCCCCGATTATTATTATTGATTCGAAAAATTATTCATCGAATAAATTATTTATTTTAATACTTTTAAACTATTTGCACCACCGTGTGGTGCTTTTAGGCGTAAAGAAAGCATTTGATTTTTATATTTCTACGTGATTTTCCAAATGTTTTGTAAAGCATTGGTACCAGCGTGGAAAGGGGTTGGGCGTTAAGAAAGCACTTAATTTTTTTTTTTATTTGGGCGTTGGGAAGGTACTTGGTTTTTTTTATTTAGGCGCTGGGAAGGAACTTGATTTTTTTTTGTTTCCCGGTGCTTTCTCAACGCATGGTAAAGCATTGGCACTAGCGTGGAACGGTGCTATCATTTGGGAGTTGGGAAAGCACTTGTAGCAAATACTTATACCACTAATTTCAGTGCTTTGCCAGGGCTTGCCCCTTCGTATTTTTCAACCTGCGTAGTTATTTATAAGTATCGAGTACCCTAAAAATAGTCAAATACTCGATACCTACTACTCATTCTTTTACCAGCACTAATTGCTAACATATGTCACATCACGATACATAATATCACGTTCAACACTATAGGTTGTAAAAGAAAATCAAATAAGTTTTATTAATTCAGCAAATTGTAAACTTATAACTCATATTAAAAAAAGTTTTATCAAAAAACTCCGGCGCAATTCACAGAGTTTAGCGTATTTGTAAAAGTCGAAAAAAAACAAACTTCTATTTTTGTCACAGCACGTCACCGCCTTTAATTGCTTATTATTTAGGACCATGCAGTTAGATTGTTTTCTTATTTTTACGTTCTACGCAAAAAATATAAAGAAGTAAAATTTAATTTAGTTTTTTCTTGTTTTTCAACTTTTTGAACCATACGAATGTAACGTATGTGACTATGGAAATGCCCTTACTGCATTCACTTTTCTTTTCATTTGAATGCAAAAGTTATGATGATTACATATCTGGTAAATGTAAGAAATGTAAACTCTCTATATAAAAGGTGTCCCAAGAAGAGCGCAATTTTTAAATTTTAAATAAAACACAGATATTTAAAAAAAAATCGTGAAACTTTATTATATCGTAAAGTAGACAGAATGAGGTTATGTATGGAACAATATATCGTGCAGATGGCCGCCGCGGCTTTGCTGGCATGCACGCGATCTTTTAATGAAATTCAATGACCGTTTTGCATGAATGCTGCGGTATTTCATTAATGCAGCGTCCAATTTCCTCTTTTAAGGCTTGAGTCGTCGTCGGCTTATTCGCGTAAACCATCGACTTCAAAAAACCCCAAAGAAAAAAATCTAATGGTGTTAAATCGCACGATCTAGGCGGCCAATTCTGATCTCCAAAATGCGAAATAACACGACCGGGAAATGACTGATGCAGCAATTGAATTGTTTCTCTGTCTGTATGACATGTGGCGCCGTCTTGTTGGAACCACATGCCCTCCACATTCATTTCTTCAATTCTAGGCAAGAAAAAACTGGTTATCATTTCACGATACCGAACACCATTGACTGTTTGCGCTTGACCTGCCTCATTTTCATAAAAAAAAGGTCCAATGATTCCTCCAGCCCAAAAACCACACCACACAGTGACACGTTGAGGATGCATTTGCTTCTCGTGAATCACTCGAGGATTTTCCTTACCCCAAATGCGACAATTCTTTGGAACTCTTTTGGAGCATTATTGTGACCCCAAATTGATCGCAATTTGCGAACTGTAGCCGCAAAACTTTCACCATTTTGGTAAAACAATTTCACAATGAGAATGCGTTGTTCATTCGTGTAGCGCTCCATTTTTACTAACCTCGTACCTTCTACTAGCAAACAATAACAATTGTTCAAATGTCAAACAATGACACTTCGAATGTTGCCAGATTTAAAAATTGCGTTCTTCTTGGGACACCCTTTACTTTTACCCATATATTAAAAAGCATTTTTATGTGGTTTAAAAGACATGATATTTAACAAATAATATATATGACCAGGGCAGCGACTATCATGCTCGTGAAATATTCACTTAAACCGAAATGTGCACCGAAAACGAAAAAATATGCACTAAAACACAAAAATATGCACTAAAAACACAAAAAAATGTAATTGAAATTTGTGGATTTTTGAAAATCGATTTATTACTCGAGATCGTTGGTTTTAAAATGAAATCCACACACACAGAAAAATGTAGCTATTTGCCAACTGAATTTCGGTTACTACGACTCAAATTCGGTTATTATGAATTTCAGTCCTTAGGTACAACTGAACATTAGATTTCACAATAAAGTTCGGTTACTTCAACTGAGTTTTAGTTCCAACACCCAAAATATTCAGAAATCTAATGTAAATATCGTTGTACTAACTGAATTTATAAGTTGTCAACATTAAAATACGAGGGTGGATCAATAAGTCCGTGATTTTTACACTTAGTCTAACGTTTCACCAATTTTTGTATCCCTTCCAAAAAATAGGATTTTTCGAGGTCCGTAAAATAGGTATATGGGGTCGTTTGTTTTTTAAATCCTCGTTAAATCGGTCCAATAAGTTGGCATAATATTCGCCGTTTATAATATTCTCACGCACGTTTACTCTTCGATCGGCCAACACCATACCGTGGAGTTTTTCGACATTTCGGGTGTATTGAACTCAATTGGCCGTTCAGAACGTTCAGCATCATTTGTACTTGTGCGACCACAACGAAAGTCAATAAACCACTTTTTCCATTGAAATCGGTGGTGCAGAGTCCCCATAGTATTTATCAAGCTTTTCCTTGGTTTGATTGACGTTTTTTTCGCAAAAAATAATGCTTAATGAGCACTCGAAATTCAATTTTTTCATTTTTAAAAACAACGAGTTTGCATGTTTTGAACAGCTGTTAAACGCAAAGTAAATGACGGAACTGCTCAAAATTTGACACTAGTCTATTAGCATGTGGTACTTGATGGAAATAGTGTAACATTTCATATAACTACTAGGGAAGTTTGAAAAGTCACGGAGTTATTGATCCGCCCTCGTACACTTTTCAATTCGGTTGGCACTTTATTTATCTGTATGCAATATAAATATAATAACAAATGGCAACTAACTTATGAAATTGCAACAAATTTTGCAACGATATTTAAAAAAAAGTAATTATGCTACCAAAATGGTGACTTTAGTTTTAGATGTTCACATCTTTTATTATGTTACTGCGTTGTGGTGTAATGGTTAGCGCGTTGGACTTTTACACAGAAGGTGCCGGGTTCGATCCCCGGTGCCGGCAACATCAAATTAATATGTATGAGTTTTTTCTATCCCTCATATGTATCGCAATGTCCACCTTCGGTGTTCCCATAGCAATTAACTCCACCGAAGTAAAATAATGAATCAGGGCTATGAACCAAAAAGCTTCAATAAGTTCGCCAACTCTCCATCAGGTGGCGAGCAACAACTGTTCTAAGACTTATCATCTCGCGCAATTACAGTGTTGCCATGTCTGAAGCCCTTCATCTTTCCCCACCTTTCATCTCTATACTATCCCTTTCCAAAGAAAGCAACACACTAAATATAGGAAGTATTTCCTGAGTGTTGCCTCTCTTTTTTTAAAAAAAAAAAAAAAAATTCTGCAATTCGAGCATATTTACTATAATGGCAAAAAAAAGAAAATCAGCTTCAAAAAATATTTGTAAATTTTTTGAATCTTATTGGAAGAAATCGAAAATAATTTCTCTATTTGTTGAACAGCTAGAAAGTTGATGTGTATGCAAGGCCGGAAAGAAGTCCATGCAAAAGCATGTTTTTCTCCTTAAATCTGAGAACAGGATAAAAAAATATATTTGCGAATCAAAGATATTGCGTTAAAATGGCATCGATTTGTGAGTGCATATTTTTCTATATTTTGCTATAAATCCATATTTTAGCATATTTCGCATTAAATGCTTACTTAATTTGTATATTTTTATTGAATTTTTCTTAGTTTTTAGTAAACAATCCCTTTTTATATTATTTTATGTTTGACCAACGATCATATAGACTAAAGACGGCCAAAGCTACTCAAGCCCTTTTAAGTGATATCTTGCAAACTGGGATTAAGTGATACAAAATGATACAAAATTAATTTTTTTTCAAAGTCCGTGGTTCAAACCGCTGTATTTCAAAAACGAGTTTTTCCAAAATGTTTAAATAAATATATGTTAATTATAAATTATTCTTATACATATATCCATATATGGCACTTGTGCTGGTACCTGAGTTATTGGTTTTTTTATTATATTTATTTACATTTTTATTCATAACTTTTGATTCCTCTCGAATTTCATACACTGCGATAATTACATTTACTTCAGTAATGAATTTCTTCATAGCTTTAATGAAAATTGCCACTGGAACTTGTCCATTGAAACTTTTCATAGAATCTATGAAACAGATTTCAATATTTTATTGGTTAACAACTTTTTAACGGGCCGCGGTATATTGAAAATGTTTGAAGCATTTTTCATATCTCAAAATACTTTTTCATTGTTTGTGTTAAAAAAGTATTTTTATTATTTTTTCTAAATTGAGAGAATTATCTTCACTTCAGTAACTAAATTTTTCATCTGTTCAATGAAAATTGTCATTGGAACTCGTCCATTGAAACTTTTCATAGAATCTATGAAACAGGTTTCATTAAAGTTAATGTTAATGAAATGTTTGTAGTGTTAATGAAAATCTTCATTAAACTAATGAATAATTCCAAAAAATTTATTTGATATAAAAAAATATTAAAAAGTGTACAAAAATCAGATTAAAAAGTTTTGACGGAAACCGGCATCGAATCCGAAACCATCTGACTACAAACTTTTTAAACCAAGCATCATAATTTTTATAAAATAAATTCTCTGCCAGTGGTTAGACTTTCGAGCAGTTGGCAATATCTGACAGGTTAGCACTGGGAAAACACTTTTTGCCAACGTTGGCATTTTTTTTGTGGACCAATTGTAAACCTAATACTGGCAAAACGCTTTTTGGAAATGCTGGTAAAGCGACTTAATCAAGTGTAATTTATTTACAACTCCTCGGTTAATCTCGGTAAATCGTCTTTATCAAGTGTTCGGCCAGTAATTAATTTACAATTCCTCGGTTAGCCACTGGTATGCGAGTGCTTAATTATTTGTTCCACTGGTAGTTTCTGACAGGGGAATCACATAAAAATATCAATATTTCAAAAATTTCAATAGCTATACTCTGGGAACTTCTGCTGTAAATATTTGTAGTTGTTTAAGTTGTAATGCAGTATCTTTTTTTTTGTTTAGTGAAAAAACAGTAATTTGTGAAAGAAATTTAATTTTCGACTATATCTGTAGATTATTTAAAATAACAAACCACATCAAATTACTGTATTATGATTTTACACTCATTTTATATAGTAGTTTTTTTTTTATTTAAAAAAATTAAACAAATAAGTGTTTGTTTATTTTTTACTGGATATGTGGTTTATTTCAACTACAATTGTGATGCAGTTTTTGAAAAGTAAAAAAATAAATGACAATGTTAGTTGAATTTATTGAAATGTAAGTCATCCTTTTTTCAAGTGAAATTTCATTTGTTTTAAAATACCATTGAAGTATTCTTTACCTACATAGTATTCTAAGTGTATGGACAAAGTTCCTCCAAACTTTCTTAAAATTGGATGCCTTGGGCCAATTTTTTTTTACATAAAATTAATGTAGTGCATTGTTTTTGAAAAAAAAGTAAAATTTGCTTTATGTTAAAAAAAACTACAACGCTTTTTGTTGCAATTTCATTCCGAAAATGTTAGATGCTGTATCAAGGGCTACAAATGCTTTCTTTTGTTTATTTTTAATTAAATCTTAATCTTAATTTTTTAAAAAGATGCAATTATATTGCAACAATTATATGCAAAAAGCCAAAATATGCATTAATATATGAATTAATAGCAAAATATGCATTTATAACCTAATATGCAAAAATATGCAACAAAATATCGAAATATCGTTTTGTTGTGAATGCTTTGATTCAGAAAATTAATTGGTCAAAACAGATTTTGGGCTACTGACTAAAAACATACATTTGCATGAAAGTCGCTGAACTGCATATGACATTGGACATTGTTGTTTCTTTACAAAATCTAATTTGTTCTGAATTTTTTGATTCGGAAAAGTATTTGGTCAAAATCGTTTTTGGGCTACTGACTGCAAACATGCATTTGCATGAATGTCGCTGACCTGCATATGATATTGGACATTGTTGTTTCTATACAATATCTATATGTAGTGTTCATATTAGTTATTGTAACTAAAGCGAAACATAAGTTGTATAACTAACATTTTTTAATACCAGTTATTAGTGAGCGTTTTTTTCTTTCTGTTTGTTAAACTCCTTTCTGTTTGTTAAACTCTTGTGCATGGCATTGAATTATGTATGTATGTTTAAATATTCATTAAATTCTGAAAAAAAAAACAATAAAATACCGATTTATTGATGTCAATGTCGTCTAGAAGATAACTTGAAAGACATTGACTTTAATTATTACATCAGTTGCTAGAATCTGTGTTTAATTTCAAATTGTTTTATCATTGAAAATAAATCAAATGGAATGATTGAAACATTCTTACTCTAAAAAAGTACTTAATTTCTTAACAGTTGTTTTAAGCAGTTATTTTTTTTTTTTTAATATTCAATTAAACAACTCTCAAAACATTTTGTTAGCAAAATATGTTATTTTTTTTAATGCTTGTCTAAAAATAAACATTTATGAATTCATACAGGTTTAATTTAAACATTACACTGTACCGTAAAAAAAAATTAAATAATAGCATTCAAACGATGAGTGGTGAAGAGCTGAATAAGAGATATATAACAAATTCTTTTGAAGCATACTTATAGGCTCCGACATGTGATTTATGATATAAAAGATTATACGTTTTTGCCCAAAAAAGTGTTCTTAATAAAAAATTTTGTCAAAATTTGGAAATTATGGAAAAAACGCATTTTTGAGTTTACAGCTTAATAATTTAAATTAATTTTTAATTTTTTATAAAATGACACTCAAATGACACTTAACTATGGTGAAAAATTTAAAAAATTGGAAAATTTCAAAAAGAATTGTTGAATCCGTTATTCGTGAAATTAATAAAAAATTTATTTCTATTTAAACGAAATCTGAAATAAAAGTTTTGGAACGGAAAACTTAAAAAAAAAACTTTAAAAAGTAAATTAATAAAAAAAAAAAATAATTGTAAAAACACTGTGATGGGCATACTTATTTCACAATTAATTTAAAAAATATTTTTTTCTCGATAAACTTTGAATTGCAAAACTTCTGATGCCAATTTTATTGAGAATTTCGATAATTAAAAAAAAAATTAAAGGTCGAAGAAAAACATATTTTTTATTTCTAATAAAAATTATATCAAACTTGTATAAAAGACAAAGTACAGTCTAGTTTACTCCCCCTGTGTTCTTATAAACTAAACAAAATATAAAAAGGAGAGAAAAACAAAAATGTGTATTGAATATCCACCAGAGGTGGACCTTGCACATAACAAACAAGTTTTCAATTTATTTTTTGATCAATGGTTATAATCGTTAACTTCAAGCTCATATATTAGTTCTCATGTAGTGAGTAAACTAGTTTATATGAATGTTGGTATGGGATTGTTACCGCTTTCAAAACGTGTTCTGATGATGGGAACCTAGAAAATTCCCGAAATAGATCTATCAACACATTCCTGAAATGGTCAAATAATAAATTTGAAAACAAAAAACTCTATAGATTATTTGTTAGGACAATATCCTAATAAAGAAATATAGAGTATGGCCTCGAACTTGAATAATTTTCATTTTCATTAAAAAAAAAAATTAATGCATTTTCTTTAAATTTTGACGGTTGTAAATAAAGTTTTCTTAACAACCTGAATGAAAAATTTTTATGAAACCATTTGTAATGAAAATTTTTCATCAAATTTTTATGAAACCATTTGTAATGAAAAATTTTCATCAAATTTTTAATAAAGAAAAAGAAATTTTTCATAAAACTTCATTAACTTAATGAAAGATTTAATGGACGAATTACAGTGACACTACATAAATCTAATGCGAAAATTCATTGATATCATGCATATAATTCTTTCAGAAAAAAGACGAACGACCCAGATGTGAACTCAAACCAACAACAATTTTAAAAAATATTTTTTTTCTCGATAAATACAAATTCGAAATTTTTTTTCTTCATTAACAAAAATTATCGGACGATTATGTTTCCTATACCCGTTGATGATACTTCAAAAAACCTTTCACTTAATACCCTATTTGACTACACTAATAAAAAACATTAGTAAACATTTTTGCTAAAACTACACCCGGAAAACAGTCTCAGTTGTGGCCACAGAATTTATAGCCAATCGAATTCTGACTGTCACGACAACAATCGTAATGTTAAATTATATTTTCAGTAGTTAAAGCTAATATTCAGTTGCCTAACCCTATTACATTCCAAATAAATATTATTACGTTACACAAAATTTTATTGAAATTAAACAACTTTTTTAGTTTCTCTGGTATTGAACCGTGGCCTTCAGACTAATAGTCCTCTATCCTACTGGTTGCACTACAATCACTTTTAATTGTCATTGCCTTATTTGTTATTTGCTATTTAAACATTTGAATATTTTATTTTAATTAAAAAAATATTTTTTTTTGTGTTTGTCTTTTCTGAGATTTGAACTTACAAATGTTGAGTGTTAAATTTGAATTTAATTATTTTGTTAGAAAAACAAACATTGTCTTAAATTCGTTTACCAATGCCAATCATTAGTTGTTTTCTATAAACAATGCAATCCATAATTCGGTTGGTACTACTGAACCTCTAATTTAGTGGCATATATGATTGCGGATACCGTAACCACTTTTGTTTATCGACAAATTTTTAAAAAAATTGATAGATGATACCGATTCTCTTGTATTATCACAAAATAAATGGTTGCTTCTACCGCATACAATTACGAATCGAATTCAATTTGAAAATTTGATTGAAAATACCAATAATTGGATAAATGAATTGTTTTTTAGTTCTTTTTCCTTCTTTTTAATTTCCAGTATAGTATTTTTGCTTTATTAATCGATTATTGGTAGTTCCGAATAAAATAACGTCCTATCAAATAAATTTTAATGGCTTCGACCGAATTCCAATCAATCCTTTTTCTGGGTGTACGTTGCAGAACTGCTGAAATTAGTATTACTTTTTTGCTAAATATTAGTAAGATAGGAATTGAATAGTTTTATTTTTTTAGTATTTAGCAAACAAAAACTATTAAATTTTGCATTTTTTTCTGCAACATTATTTTTTTTTTTTTTATTTATTTCAAATTTAAGAACCAAGCCTATAAGGCCAAATATGGTTCAAATACTACTCCATTATCAAAAATTACAAATCAAAAGAAAAAAAGTGTATATATAAAAAAAACAATTTCTTAAAACTAAAAACTTATATAATTAACCTAAATACTAAAAACTAAAGGCCCTAACTAGCTTATAACAGAAATTTATATATAAGAAATTATAGTCAGTGATGGAAACCCTCGTAAAAGAACAGGGGGTAAATTAATCAATTAAAGAGCATCAAAATGTTGTTTAAGTTTACGCTTAAAGGTGGTATCTGTGAATGCAAATAATTTTAAAGCTATGGGAAGGATATTCCACACCCTAGTTATACGTACATGAAAAGATCTTTCATATATAGATGAGGATATACGGTGACATATTATCTGAGGGTTTCTTCTTGATCTAGAAAATCTAAAATCATCTCTAATGTACTCAGGACAATTTCGCATAACGACTTTTCGAAAAAGTAACAAAATTCTCAATTTAATAAAATTCTCAAAAGAAAATCCAACAAAGTCCATTACAAAGGGAGACACATGATCCCTTAATCTCAGTTTATAAATATATCTAATAATACGGTAAAAAGTAAGATGCAGCCTTCTTAGAACAACACTGTTTGTACCTGAAAATACTTCCATAGCATAAATAACACAGGTCAACAGCAAAAAAAGGCTTGACTAACCACTATATAGATTTGATGCATCATGGCTGCCTAAGTACAAAAATGGTAAAATTTTTCAATTCTATGGATAATTTTTTTTTAAAAAATTTTTTTTTTTAAAATTGACAATATTTTGAGCCATTTCTCCACTTATGTTGTCATAACTCAAAAACAACTAGTCCGATTTTGTCAAATTAAATTTACAAAAATTAAGGTTTACAATATCTTTAAAGAACTGTACAAATTTTTTTAATGCGATCAATAGTTTCAAAGTTATGAAACAAATTGTTAGCAAAAAAAAAAAAAAATGCTAAAAAAAAAAAAATTTGAAAAACAAAAATCTGGAAAAAATCGAAAACTGCAAAAAATATTACTTTTTATTTTTTTGTAGTAAAGCTACATATCATGCGAATTAAACTAGATATGGATCATACATTTTTATTTACAATTAATTGAAGGTATCGCATATTTACAAGCACTGTAGAAAATTGTACCTACATAATGAAAATGCAGAACATAAAAACTCAGGTGCATTTTACGACACGCATTTTGGCAAAACCCCTTTGGGAAAAACCTCTATGACATTTTTATGATTCTAATAATTAAAAAAAAATAAGTAATAAACAAAAGATTGTTTAATTTTTACGATTGCGGTAGGATAGTAATAAAACGCTCATAAATGTGCGTGTACGCTGAAGTGCTCTTATTTTCCGTTAGCTACCTGTAACGGATAATTTTTTTTTTTTTCATAAAAGTCCTTAATGTTTTTTAGGATTCTTGGGAATAATAAAAAATTTGCAGCACACACAAACTGTATCCACACAAAGGGTTATCCCAAATTATAGTATCAGTATTTATAAGATCTCCTTGACCCTTTTTATTTCATTCAAGAAGTGTTTGCGATAACGCAAACATCATTTAATACCTACACAAAAATTAGAGTCATACAGCTTAGAAGTTAAAAACAATTTTCAAATATTAATAAAAATGAGCCAGAAAGCCAGAACATTTTCATGTAAAAAACGATCCAGATTTATTTTGTTATGTGTGCGGCCAATATATCACCGGGAAAAAACGGAAGTGCTTCTTAACTTCATTGCAAAAGTCATATCAAGATTGCTATAATATCTATCCGCACAATTTGAACCAGCATTGGACACCGAGTACTATATGCATTCCATGTCGATTGAATTTATCTATGAAGTCTTCTAACGTAAAGTAAGTATAAATTAATAGATTTGGAATATTTTATAATTACAATATTTCTTAATTAAAATTTGAATTCTTCATATTCCTGATTTCAATTTTTTTTTTCATTTTACAGACGACACTTGGAAATTTTGAAGCCTATGCTATGGAGAGAAACAGCGAACCACGCATCCGAGTGTTATTTTTGTTTAAGTACAAAAAGCATATTTGATGGCCCACAAATTCGCAAATTGGTGAACGATACTGAATTTGGCAGTTCAATGTCAGAAATTGAGAAGAATGCATGGGATTCGTTTGTATGGGTTATTCAAAATTTCTTAGGAAATAACAAGGGTGATGATTACGTTGCGCACGTTGAAGAGATGTTAACTCACTTCCAGAATCTTGGATGCAACATGAGCATCAAATTACACTACCTGCACAGTCACTTAGATCGTTTTCCTGAAAATCTAGGAGACTTGAGTGAAGAACAGGGCGAACGATTCCACCAAGATATCCGGACAATGGAGGAACGATACCAGGGTCGCTGGGATGCACACATGATGGCTGATTTTTGCTGGAGTATTCAGAGTAACACTTCGTTATTCAACAATAGTAGAAAATCGACTAAAAGAAAATTTCAGAGTTTGTAGTTTATAATACATATTTATTTATTTTCTTGTTTTATTTATTATAATAAATGTGAATAATAAAATATAAATTTTCTACTATTTAATTTATTTATTTATTTACATTTAAGCTCATCCAACACAAATGTCTTTCCGAAGAATAGAATCAGTATATTCTAGGTAGGGTTTTGCCAAAAAAATACACGAATGTTACTATGTAATGCATTTTTGATGTGAAAATTTGTACATAGCATGGGGAAAATGTTTTCAAAATTCAATCAATCGAAAGAAGAACATTAACTACTCAATTTTATGTATATCAGACAAAAAACTAAAATTTGGTGAAAATGAGCGAATTCACTTAATTGTGAATAAATTCGAAAAAAATCAATCGATTTTTATGATCGATATCTCATTTTGTTCCTATTACATGTGGCTTTGCGATAAAGCAATAAATCTGAACGATTTTTGCCGTTTTCGATTTTTTATGATTTTTTTTAACCAAAAAAATTTGCTATTTTCACGTAAAAAAAATATTTTTTCCCTCAATTTTTTATTATAACTCCAAAACTACTGAGCCGATTGAAACGCAATATATTAACGGATTAAAGGCTATGTAAATTTCAGTTTTTCTAAATTTATTTGAATAATATCGGACTAATTTTTTTTTAGTTATCATTAATTATGTGGAGACACGTCTAAAAAAAATTTATAATTTTAATTAAAAATTTTTTAAAAAAAAACCTCTCCATAGAATTTCAAAATTGAACCATATTTGTACTACTGGGACCACAATACATCAAAATTGTATAGTGGTTTTCAAAGCCCCTAAAATTTTTTCAAAATTGTTGCCTTGTGTAATCTGCGACATGAGCAGTGAACTGGCAACATGCTTCCTCACGCGGAGAGGCAAATATAAATCTAATGAATATAACCGTCTAATGGTACTATTAACACGGGAACATATATGATCAATATGTTTTGCAGAACTCAAATTATTATCTATAAAAACGCTTAAACATTTCATTTCAGAAACGAAATTTAGCCCCACATTATCCAACGATATATTTAAGTCAGTTGAATCTAAACCAAAACACATTGCCCGAGTTTTACCAAAATTAATATTCAACCCATTCTCCCGCATCCATAGACTGATTTGGCTAAGAAAGTAATCAATGTTGGCTTTCAACACATCTAAAAATTGTCTATCTGATGAAAACAAAATCTGAACATCATTAGCATATAAAAATGTCTCAATTGAGTTATTATCAAAAATATTAACAAAATCATTCAGGTACATCATAAACAAAATGGGGCCAATTACTGACCCCTGAGGTACACCACTAGTAACCTCCAAGGTCAATGACTCCCTACCATCAACTGACACAAACTGCGATCTATCACGGAGATACGACTGCACCAGCTTACAGGCTGATTTAGAAAAATTATACATACTACATAACTTGTACACTAACTTTGAGTGTAAAACTTTATCAAACGCTTTTGACAAGTCCAATGAAATCAGCACACTACATTTCTTGTCATTCAGCTTTTGTCTAATTGAATCAGTTAGCCCAATCAAAAGGGTGATTGTACTATAATTTTGCCTGAAGCCTGACTGATGTGAGTGAATCAAATTATTTGTATTAATAAAGCCTAACATCTGATCTTTTACAATGTGTTCTACAACTTTCGAAAGTATAGGTATCATAGAAATCGGACGTAAATTATCCAACGCGTTTTGAATTTCCCTCTTTCTTAATCGGGACCACACGTGCTATTTTCCAAGATCTGGGATATCTGGAAGTCAAAAAAATTGTATTAATCATGTGAGTGAGTGGCATACAGATGTAAGGAAAGATTATTTTAACAAATTTAAGCGGTATACTGTCATGACCAGCAGCATTCGAACGAATTTTACAAAGTGCTGAATACATCTCGCTCTCATTTATGCCTTGAAAAGAAAAAGAATCCTCATTAACAAAGTTACATTCATCTAAAAAATCACTTGTTGACTCATATGACTGATTTGAAATAAAAAAATCGTTTATATCATTTGGGTCAACATCATTGACATTATCTCGTGATTCCACACAACCATTCGATTTTAAAATTCTCCACATATGTTTATTTCTAACTAATTTTTAGTTGCTTTTTATGCTATTTTTACAAGTTCACTGCAATGATTGTGCCTATATTGGATTTTTTTCATCCGGAACTATTTATTTTTTTTTACCTCATAGTTTATAATTTTTAGAGATAATTTTTGTTCATCTTCTTCTTAGCCTTAACTTTAGTAAAAAAATATGTAGTTTTTGTTTTCCTGTGTAATACTGATGAAGATTTTTCAGTCTGTCTTTTATCTTATTTCTTTTCGTTTATTAAGCTAATGTTAAGAACTTTCTTTTAAATTTAAAACAGTGCCTAATTAACCAAGGAAAACAAAAGTTGAAAAAGTTCAAAATTTAAGGTAGTCGTTAATGATGGATGAATTTCACCTTTATTGTAACAACGACAACAAAAATCTTGTTTTTTTTTTGTTTAACATAATTTATTGAAAGCAAAAGTATTATTTTAATACGCGTAGTAAAGTTACTCATAGTTATTAAGAAAAAAAACAAAAAGTTTTTTTTTTTTTAAATTATTAAAAAAAAAAACGTCGGTAAGGTCATAGATCTTCATGTGTGAAAACAAGATAAACATGTTAAATATACAAAGTACATGCAGCATAGATTATTTGAATGATTTGTATTTAAAATAAACATTAAAATCACTTTTGTGTGGTTATGTGGTAATATTATTAATTATCTTTATAAATCTTTAAATATTAGAAGAGAGAAACAAACAAAAATATTAAGAAAAGTTTCACCATAACCACATAACATTATATTTAACCATTAACATAAGAGTAAATATTAAATGACATTACCAGAGACGACAAAAATTTCAAAATCCATTGCGTTCATGGCAAAAAGATATTGGAAAAATAGCAAAAAAATACAAAAACTATAGAAAGCGGAAAATAATCACACTTAAAAAGAAAAGTAAAAAATTTTGAAGAAAAATACATTTAAAGCGAAGAATATAAAAAAAGACAATATTAAAGCTCTAAAATCTTAAGAGAAAGCTGTTTTCAGGCCTATACATGAAAAATCAAAAATTGCAAAAATAGCAATATGAGTAAAAATAGCAAAAAAAATATAAAAAAGCATATTTGTCTTCTCTGGACATTACATACGTATGTGGGTCATTCTATTTTAAAGCTCAAAAATCTTAAAAAAAGCTGTTTTTAGGACCAAAATTAAAAATTAAAAAATTGCAAAAATAGCAAATATAAGTAAAAATGGCTAAAAATTACAAAAAACATATTTTTCTTCTCTTAACATTACCCAGCAAAAAATAGAGCTAACCCAGAAGCGCTTCCGGAAGGCATTATTTAATTACGAAGCGCTTCCAAGCAAATCCAGAAGGCATGATTTTTGTTTGCTAAGTCCCACTTGGTATGTCTCTTTTAAGCAGGTGAAAAGAGCTTATTTCATGTGCTCATAGAAGCAATAAATTCATGCCTTCTTAGGTAATAAGAAGCACTTTTTATGTTGTATGTTGACAACAGTAATACTTCATGGTATGCATTTTTTACTGCTTAAAAGAAGGCATTTTGTCATGCACAGCAGAATGCCTTCCCTAATTGCTTTGTTGTATGCAAGTCGGAATTTTGGAAGCATACAAATGTAGTTACTGCTTACCAAATCCACTATTCGACAAATTTCAATTTTTGAAAGGACCTTCTCTTGCAATACATCATCGCATAATTTTGGAACACTAATCACAAATATTGCAAATTTTAAAATTTTTGCAGTGAAGGGTTTACAAAATTTTGGCATGGCCAATAACTATAAATCTAAATTTAAAAAAAAAAATTAGTAAAATTAATGAATTTCTTGATTAAAATTTCATCTTTTAATTAGCTTTTAATATAAATTCCTTCTTTTTCATATAAATAAAAAAAATTTTATATCTTTCTCAAAATTACGATTGGTTTTGCAAATATTACAGAGAATATTCAAAGGCTTTTCGACTTAAATACAAAATATTGTTCGTCGAAGTGTCTAGTTTCTATGAAATTAATAAATAACGAAATCCATTAGCTGCCATAAAAACTAGAGAAATTGAATGACCAGACCAGTCGTTTTGACTGGTTTGGCATTTTGATTAAAAACTACAAGTTTTTGTTCCAATTTATTCCAGATATTATTATATGACTTTTGTAGAATTAAATAGCGTAACAATTTCACATGAAGAATTTTTTTGAATGACACTACTTTTAAAAAAAAGTTAGTATAAAAATTTGTAAAACCGTTTTCACTCTCACTTTACTATCCAGTGTAGAAAAGCCTTACCATATAAGTGGTTATAAAGGGTGTTTTTATAGAGGTATAGAACTTTGAAATGTAATAAAACAAAGATGAATTTTTTATATAGTTGATTATATTTTTAAATTATTTTTTTACCAAAGATACTGTTACCCTGTGTTATTAAATTTAAGAAAATTATACTTAAAAGAAACAAAAAATCTTTGGATATGCTTGAGTTGTTGAAATTTCAGTTGAAGCGGTCATTATAAAAACAACTGCTGAAATACACTTTTTAAAAATTCTAAAAAAAAAATTGACCTACTTTTATTAATTTATAAAAAAAAAAAACATTAAATTATCTGTAATTTTTTTCTATAAACAACTTAAAGCATAAATATTATAAACTTTATTTAGCAAAGAAAAAATCTATTATTGTCTATAAATGGTTTTTATAATTTAGTATAAGCTTTACTATCTATTTCACTTAAAAGTGTTTGAAATACATACAGTCAAGCTGTGGTGTTTTAAATCCAAAAAGCAATAGTAAAACAAAAGACTTAAGCAACAAACATGATATATTATAAATGCTTGGCACATAGTACAACATACAATCAATACATGCATATTGCCAATGTTATTGGGGGAAAAAATGTAAAATGCAGAATGCAGTGTGAAAATGCAGAACATAAAAACTCAGGTGCATTTTACGACACGCATTTTGGCAAAACCCCTTTGGGAAAAACCTCTATGACATTTTTATGATTCTAATAATTAAAAAAAATAAGTAATAAACAAAAGATTGTTTAATTTTTACGATTGCGGTAGGATAGTAATAAAACGCTCATAAATGTGCGTGTACGCTGAAGTGCTCTTATTTTCCGTTAGCTACCTGTAACGGATAATTTTTTTTTTTTCATAAAAGTCCTTAATGTTTTTTAGGATTCTTGGGAATAATAAAAAATTTGCAGCACACACAAACTGTATCCACACAAAGGGTTATCCCAAATTATAGTATCAGTATTTATAAGATCTCCTTGACCCTTTTTATTTCATTCAAGAAGTGTTTGCGATAACGCAAACATCATTTAATACCTACACAAAAATTAGAGTCATACAGCTTAGAAGTTAAAAACAATTTTCAAATATTAATAAAAATGAGCCAGAAAGCCAGAACATTTTCATGTAAAAACGATCCAGATTTATTTTGTTATGTGTGCGGCCAATATATCACCGGGAAAAAACGGAAGTGCTTCTTAACTTCATTGCAAAAGTCATATCAAGATTGCTATAATATCTATCCGCACAATTTGAACCAGCATTGGACACCGAGTACTATATGCATTCCATGTCGATTGAATTTATCTATGAAGTCTTCTAACGTAAAGTAAGTATAAATTAATAGATTTGGAATATTTTATAATTACAATATTTCTTAATTAAAATTTGAATTCTTCATATTCCTGATTTCAATTTTTTTTTTCATTTTACAGACGACACTTGGAAATTTTGAAGCCTATGCTATGGAGAGAAACAGCGAACCACGCATCCGAGTGTTATTTTTGTTTAAGTACAAAAAGCATATTTGATGGCCCACAAATTCGCAAATTGGTGAACGATACTGAATTTGGCAGTTCAATGTCAGAAATTGAGAAGAATGCATGGGATTCGTTTGTATGGGTTATTCAAAATTTCTTAGGAAATAACAAGGGTGATGATTACGTTGCGCACGTTGAAGAGATGTTAACTCACTTCCAGAATCTTGGATGCAACATGAGCATCAAATTACACTACCTGCACAGTCACTTAGATCGTTTTCCTGAAAATCTAGGAGACTTGAGTGAAGAACAGGGCGAACGATTCCACCAAGATATCCGGACAATGGAGGAACGATACCAGGGTCGCTGGGATGCACACATGATGGCTGATTTTTGCTGGAGTATTCAGAGTAACACTTCGTTATTCAACAATAGTAGAAAATCGACTAAAAGAAAATTTCAGAGTTTGTAGTTTATAATACATATTTATTTATTTTCTTGTTTTATTTATTATAATAAATGTGAATAATAAAATATAAATTTTCTACTATTTAATTTATTTATTTATTTACATTTAAGCTCATCCAACACAAATGTCTTTCCGAAGAATAGAATCAGTATATTCTAGGTAGGGTTTTGCCAAAAAAATACACGAATGTTACTATGTAATGCATTTTTGATGTGAAAATTTGTACATAGCATGGGGAAAATGTTTTCAAAATTCAATCAATCGAAAGAAGAACATTAACTACTCAATTTTATGTATATCAGACAAAAAACTAAAATTTGGTGAAAATGAGCGAATTCACTTAATTGTGAATAAATTCGAAAAAAAATCAATCGATTTTTATGATCGATATCTCATTTTGTTCCTATTACATGTGGCTTTGCGATAAAGCAATAAATCTGAACGATTTTTGCCGTTTTCGATTTTTTATGATTTTTTTTAACCAAAAAAATTTGCTATTTTCACGTAAAAAAATATTTTTTCCCTCAATTTTTTATTATAACTCCAAAACTACTGAGCCGATTGAAACGCAATATATTAACGGATTAAAGGCTATGTAAATTTCAGTTTTTCTAAATTTATTTGAATAATATCGGACTAATTTTTTTTTAGTTATCATTAATTATGTGGAGACACGTCTAAAAAAATTTATAATTTTAATTAAAAATTTTTTAAAAAAAAACCTCTCCATAGAATTTCAAAATTGAACCATATTTGTACTACTGGGACCACAATACATCAAAATTGTATAGTGGTTTTCAAAGCCCCTAAAATTTTTTCAAAATTGTTGCCTTGTGTAATCTGCGACATGAGCAGTGAACTGGCAACATGCTTCCTCACGCGGAGAGGCAAATATAAATCTAATGAATATAACCGTCTAATGGTACTATTAACACGGGAACATATATGATCAATATGTTTTGCAGAACTCAAATTATTATCTATAAAAACGCTTAAACATTTCATTTCAGAAACGAAATTTAGCCCCACATTATCCAACGATATATTTAAGTCAGTTGAATCTAAACCAAAACACATTGCCCGAGTTTTACCAAAATTAATATTCAACCCATTCTCCCGCATCCATAGACTGATTTGGCTAAGAAAGTAATCAATGTTGGCTTTCAACACATCTAAAAATTGTCTATCTGATGAAAACAAAATCTGAACATCATTAGCATATAAAAATGTCTCAATTGAGTTATTATCAAAATATTAACAAAATCATTCAGGTACATCATAAACAAAATGGGGCCAATTACTGACCCCTGAGGTACACCACTAGTAACCTCCAAGGTCAATGACTCCCTACCATCAACTGACACAAACTGCGATCTATCACGGAGATACGACTGCACCAGCTTACAGGCTGATTTAGAAAAATTATACATACTACATAACTTGTACACTAACTTTGAGTGTAAAACTTTATCAAACGCTTTTGACAAGTCCAATGAAATCAGCACACTACATTTCTTGTCATTCAGCTTTTGTCTAATTGAATCAGTTAGCCCAATCAAAAGGGTGATTGTACTATAATTTTGCCTGAAGCCTGACTGATGTGAGTGAATCAAATTATTTGTATTAATAAAGCCTAACATCTGATCTTTTACAATGTGTTCTACAACTTTCGAAAGTATAGGTATCATAGAAATCGGACGTAAATTATCCAACGCGTTTGAATTTCCCTCTTTCTTAATCGGGACCACACGTGCTATTTTCCAAGATCTGGGATATCTGGAAGTCAAAAAAATTGTATTAATCATGTGAGTGAGTGGCATACAGATGTAAGGAAAGATTATTTTAACAAATTTAAGCGGTATACTGTCATGACCAGCAGCATTCGAACGAATTTTACAAAGTGCTGAATACATCTCGCTCTCATTTATGCCTTGAAAAGAAAAAGAATCCTCATTAACAAAGTTACATTCATCTAAAAAATCACTTGTTGACTCATATGACTGATTTGAAATAAAAAAATCGTTTATATCATTTGGGTCAACATCATTGACATTATCTCGTGATTCCACACAACCATTCGATTTTAAAATTCTCCACATATGTTTATTTCTAACTAATTTTTAGTTGCTTTTTATGCTATTTTTACAAGTTCACTGCAATGATTGTGCCTATATTGGATTTTTTTCATCCGGAACTATTTTATTTTTTTTTACCTCATAGTTTATAATTTTTAGAGATAATTTTTGTTCATCTTCTTCTTAGCCTTAACTTTAGTAAAAAAATATGTAGTTTTTGTTTTCCTGTGTAATACTGATGAAGATTTTTCAGTCTGTCTTTTATCTTATTTCTTTTCGTTTATTAAGCTAATGTTAAGAACTTTCTTTTAAATTTAAAACAGTGCCTAATTAACCAAGGAAACAAAAGTTGAAAAAGTTCAAAATTTAAGGTAGTCGTTAATGATGGATGAATTTCACCTTTATTGTAACAACGACAACAAAAATCTTGTTTTTTTTTTGTTTAACATAATTTATTGAAAGCAAAAGTATTATTTTAATACGCGTAGTAAAGTTACTCATAGTTATTAAGAAAAAAAACAAAAAGTTTTTTTTTTTTTTAAATTATTAAAAAAAAAACGTCGGTAAGGTCATAGATCTTCATGTGTGAAAACAAGATAAACATGTTAAATATACAAAGTACATGCAGCATAGATTATTTGAATGATTTGTATTTAAAATAAACATTAAAATCACTTTTGTGTGGTTATGTGGTAATATTATTAATTATCTTTATAAATCTTTAAATATTAGAAGAGAGAAACAAACAAAAATATTAAGAAAAGTTTCACCATAACCACATAACATTATATTTAACCATTAACATAAGAGTAAATATTAAATGACATTACCAGAGACGACAAAAAATTTCAAAATCCATTGCGTTCATGGCAAAAAGATATTGGAAAAATAGCAAAAAAATACAAAACTATAGAAAGCGGAAAATAATCACACTTAAAAAGAAAAGTAAAAAATTTTGAAGAAAAATACATTTAAAGCGAAGAATATAAAAAAAGACAATATTAAAGCTCTAAAATCTTAAGAGAAAGCTGTTTTCAGGCCTATACATGAAAAATCAAAAATTGCAAAAATAGCAAATATGAGTAAAAATAGCAAAAAAAATATAAAAAAGCATATTTGTCTTCTCTGGACATTACATACGTATGTGGGTCATTCTATTTTAAAGCTCAAAAATCTTAAAAAAAGCTGTTTTTAGGACCAAAAATTAAAAATTAAAAAATTGCAAAAATAGCAAATATAAGTAAAAATGGCTAAAAATTACAAAAAAACATATTTTTCTTCTCTTAACATTACCCAGCAAAAATAGAGCTAACCCAGAAGCGCTTCCGGAAGGCATTATTTAATTACGAAGCGCTTCCAAAGCAAATCCAGAAGGCATGATTTTTGTTTGCTAAGTCCCACTTGGTATGTCTCTTTTAAGCAGGTGAAAAGAGCTTATTTCATGTGCTCATAGAAGCAATAAATTCATGCCTTCTTAGGTAATAAGAAGCACTTTTTATGTTGTATGTTGACAACAGTAATACTTCATGGTATGCATTTTTTACTGCTTAAAAGAAGGCATTTTGTCATGCACAGCAGAATGCCTTCCCTAATTGCTTTGTTGTATGCAAGTCGGAATTTTGGAAGCATACAAATGTAGTTACTGCTTACCAAATCCACTATTCGACAAATTTCAATTTTTGAAAGGACCTTCTCTTGCAATACATCATCGCATAATTTTGGAACACTAATCACAAATATTGCAAATTTTAAAATTTTTGCAGTGAAGGGTTTACAAAATTTTTGGCATGGCCAATAACTATAAATCTAAATTTAAAAAAAAAATTAGTAAAATTAATGAATTTCTTGATTAAAATTTCATCTTTTAATTAGCTTTTAATATAAATTCCTTCTTTTTCATATAAATAAAAAAAATTTTATATCTTTCTCAAAATTACGATTGGTTTTGCAAATATTACAGAGAATATTCAAAGGCTTTTCGACTTAAATACAAAATATTGTTCGTCGAAGTGTCTAGTTTCTATGAAATTAATAAATAACGAAATCCATTAGCTGCCATAAAAACTAGAGAAATTGAATGACCAGACCAGTCGTTTTGACTGGTTTGGCATTTTGATTAAAAACTACAAGTTTTTGTTCCAATTTATTCCAGATATTATTATATGACTTTTGTAGAATTAAATAGCGTAACAATTTCACATGAAGAATTTTTTTTGAATGACACTACTTTTAAAAAAAAGTTAGTATAAAAATTTGTAAAACCGTTTCACTCTCACTTTACTATCCAGTGTAGAAAAGCCTTACCATATAAGTGGTTATAAAGGGTGTTTTTATAGAGGTATAGAACTTTGAAATGTAATAAAACAAAGATGAATTTTTTATATAGTTGATTATATTTTTAAATTATTTTTTTACCAAAGATACTGTTACCCTGTGTTATTAAATTTAAGAAAATTATACTTAAAAGAAACAAAAAATCTTTGGATATGCTTGAGTTGTTGAAATTTCAGTTGAAGCGGTCATTATAAAAACAACTGCTGAAATACACTTTTTAAAAATTCTAAAAAAAAAATTGACCTACTTTTATTAATTTATAAAAAAAAAAAACATTAAATTATCTGTAATTTTTTTCTATAAACAACTTAAAGCATAAATATTATAAACTTTATTTAGCAAAGAAAAAATCTATTATTGTCTATAAATGGTTTTTATAATTTAGTATAAGCTTTACTATCTATTTCACTTAAAAGTGTTTGAAATACATACAGTCAAGCTGTGGTGTTTTAAATCCAAAAAGCAATAGTAAAACAAAAGACTTAAGCAACAAACATGATATATTATAAATGCTTGGCACATAGTACAACATACAATCAATACATGCATATTGCCAATGTTATTGGGGGAAAAAATGTAGTTATACTTTAACTATTTTTTTTTAGCCAATTGTTGCTTTATAATTTTGTTTGTCAAGAAAACCTTTAAAGAATTTGCAATTTTCATTTGATTAAAAGAAATCAATGTTTTTTGAGTGTGTATTAAGTTTACTATGGTAAATTTAACATATAAATGGTGTTATTTATCTTTTCAAATCACTCAAGTGTTAATATTTGTGCTCTTGTTATATTAAATCTCTGTTACACTTCAATACTTTTAGTGGAAACCTTTTTTCTACAATTTAAAACGGATAAAAAAAAGACTGGAAGCAAATAAAAAAAAAAATAAGTAGTGCAAATTAAATTAAGGAAGTTTACAAAATTTCACACTTGCTTGATTTTAAAATTAGTTCATAAACATATTTTTCAATCTTAATAAGCCCAACTATTTTTTGAGTTATATAAAAAATAGCAGGGTTTATATTGCATTAGTAACAAAAGCTTGTCTTATCTCCGATTTTTTTTGGGTTATATAAATTTGTTCATAACTAAAGTAAATATTAAAATTTTTTTTATAACCGTTTTTATATGAGTGCATTTATAAACTTAAACTATGTTTTCGTGTGAGTTGCATATTAATTAATAAATATTTATTTAGGTTTTTTTCGTATATAAACATAAAATTAAAAAACAACAGCTAGTTTGTTCATGGCATAAAGAAGCATTATTATCATTTGACTATAAATTCAACTGAACCGTTATAAGTATGTCATATTTGATATGAATGTTACATGTTGAACATGTTATTTTTTGAAAATGTCTTAAGATCATGATGTGCATCTTTTTTAATAAGGTTATTGAACTTAGATTTCATTTAGAGAGCTGTGAGCTTAATATAGTGATTGCCAATTTATTTTTTTATAACTTTTTAAAAAAGCCTTTAAATTGCGACCAGTGAATACACGCTTTTTCTAACTAGTAAATAATAATTGCAACTCTAAACTAGAAAAAAAGAGTTGTCAAAGAAAAGCATCGTTAATGTATTGCCATGAAATTTAGATTAGACTAGAGTGGCACTATGCACCGCGACCAGAAGTTGGTATTTTGTGCTGCCAACGAATACACCCTATAGGTTCAGGCTCCCTATGAAGCCAACTATCCTACCAGGTAAACAATTCCAAACGACCGATGGAGTCACTATTCGACCACCAAAATAACGCACCCTCCTGTCGGAGAGCCTCGGACATTTGCAGAGAACATGCTCTGAGGTCTCGAGTTCCAATTCACAAAACCTGCACGTATCCGTAGAGGATCGTTTTATCTTGTACAATTGATAGCTAAGGCCACAGTGTCCCGTGAGGTAACCCGTCACGGTCCTTAGTTCGCCCCTCGTCATAGACAAGAGTTTCCGCGACCTCTCTCCAGAGGAAGATATAAACAGCCTCGTCTGTCGCTACCCAGGCGATCTGGCCCAATAGGCCCCGAACTCCGACTCACTCCTTCTTCTGAGCCTCTCTCTGACATACCCATTGTCGACGAGCTCCGCAGTTGGCCAAACAGTCAGCCCGTTCGTTGCCCTCATGCCCCTCATGGCCAGGAACCCAGCCCAGTGTCAAGGAGTTGTTAAGTCCGAGACGATTTAGAGAGTCGGTACATTTCTTAACCAGACCCGACGACACATCTTGAGCCCTGAAGTCACCAAGTACCGCCTGGCTGTCAGATAGAATGTAGATCGTGGCCCCACGTGTCCTCCTCCGCAGACACTCTTCAACACAGATAGAGATAGCGTAGACCTCAGCCTGAAAAACGGAGGGATATTTGCCCATGGGCAAAGCACGCTGAAATCCAGGTCCGACGACACTCGCCCCCGTATCCATGTTCGACTGTATTGAGCCATCCGTGAACCAGACCTGTGCACCAACCTCCGGTACCCAAGATCCAGTCAACTACGTGCTCCTGTCGAAAATCACAACAACAAAGTGCCTCACAAATACCTGCACAGGCAGTATCCTGTCACTGACCCTAATAACCGGGTCATCAGCGAACATTTTCGCAATCTCAAGATGCCCCTTCAGATCCCCACTCCTCATGCTGCCGATCTCCCGCAGCCTTAGGGATCCCATGCACGCGTTCTCCTTTACAGAGATATGCGAAGGAGGAATGCCCAGCATGACTCCAATGGCATGAGTTCGAGGTTCCAGTGATACCAATACATGCCAGTGGATAAACCCTCTTAAGAATCATCTGAGCCCCGAGTTGTTCAACCTTTGTCCACCACGCCAATGAGGCGTATGTGACCATCGGTTTCACAATGTTGTTAAAAGATTAGTAGACCATTTGAGGTATAAGGCCCCAGGTCCTGCCAAAGAGCCTCTGACAGGCAAACATTGCCCTAGTGGCCCTTTTAGAGAACATATCAAAGTGCCCATTCCAATTCAGAGACCTATCCAATATAACCCCCAAGTACTTAACGCTATCAGAGAAGCAGATCCTCGTCCCCTGATGGCTCAGTGAGACATAACTTACGTCTCCTAGTAAAGGGCAACAGGATGGTCGTTGAGGAATTTATAGTCAATCCCTTCTCCTGGCACCACTTCAAGGTAAAGTCCAGAGCCTGTTGCATGCGCTCAGTAATTGTCCTGTCATGAAATATAATTAGTTCTATTCTGACAAAATTTTTGTGTTTCATATCCACATAAAAGAAAAATTCTCTACAAAAGTCTGTTAAAATAAAGCAAATCAAACATATTAGCTAGGTTGATACTAGTATTTCGATCTGGCTAAAGATCTCCTTGCCTTCTTAGTAATTAAATACGTGGTTAGCGTCTTTTCCTAACAAGCATCATGACGTTACTAAACTTTGAAGACCAAAAATGTTCTTTTTATATAAAAAAAAGTTTTTATATTTTTACCAGTTTTATTAGTTTTTTGTTTTTAACCATTATTTTTTGCTATCAATCTAACTTGTAGACGGCGTTAGTTTTTTTTAAATTTTTTATCATATAATCATAAAATACACCTGGTAACAAACATGGCACTGCCTCAGGTCAGATCCGGAGAGTCCTTTTAAAAAGAAATTTTCTGTTGATTTAAATTATAAATTCTTTAGATTTAGTTCAATTCTTAGCGAGTTATGATTTTCAAAATTTAAAATGTTAAATAAACATTTTATGTTTTATTTTTTGTTTTCGTTGTTTATCAGGGTGTCATATATACAAAAATGTAATAAAATAGGAAAATTAAAAAAAATTAGATTTATAAATACCGTAAATCCCGGGATTTTCGTGATCGGAATCGGCACCCCTAGTTGCAACTAAAATTCTGTTGAGCTCACCGAATTTTGTTGTAAAAACCAATATTCAGTTGTACCAATAGATTTCAGTTGTAAATACGATAGTAACGGAATTTCTGTTAGAAAATTTTAAATTTTTCTCTGTGTGATTGTAAATTCTTTTATTAGCCCACAATTACTCATCAATTACAGGCTTAGTAAAGATTCATAGTTTGTTTCGGGTTTGGTAATGGTAACGGTACAGAAACATGGTCAGTAGAACATTTTACCGAAAATCTGTTTCTTAGTTTTGCAACTCTCAAAGCGAGATATGAATCCTTATGGCCCAAAATATTTTTAAAAAACTTTTCTTAGATGGATTTTATAAAAAATGAGGTTGAGAAACATACAAATTTATATTTTTTCTTTTGTTATGTTTTTGAAAGCATGTCAAATCACAACTCAAGTGTTAGAGGCTACTCAACAAAATTATTCGGGGTACAAACTATTACACACAGAGAACAGATTCGTTGTGATAACCGAATTTGTGGCCAACCGAATTAATGTAGTCACATGTACTATCACATTATTTGGTTGCAGCTACCGCCATTTGCAGTTATGTCTATCATATTAGGACAGCATATTCAAAACACTCGACCGACATTTTTATAAACTTACTTATGAAATAATAAAATACTGTTTCCAATATACTACAAAAATCAAAAAAATAAATTACCAAGTTCTCCTATTTTCCTCTGAACAATTCTTCCTAATGAGATTCACATAGTATTTTTACCCTCAACCGTATCTGTTTAAATAAAAAATTTTATCAAGAGATGCCCTTTTTGAAAATTGTGAATATTTTCAAAGTCTGGTAGCGACCCCTATTTTTTTAGAACCTTAAATAACCCAGTTATCCCTTCGAAAATTCGACGTTTTTTTTTAAATATCATCCTACACTGTTCTATAACATGTCCAAATGTCATCCAAATCGATGGATGCCCATGTGGGAGAACTTAATTTTTAGTTTGAAATCGGTGGAATTATTCACTTCTTTTGCAGTTTTATTCATTTTAAAGTAGTGTATATTTTCTTGACTTAATACTCTACTTAATTTGATTGACGTGTGATAAAATAAATCATAAAAAATTATTTCACATGCTAAATCTTGATGATCAACTTTGCATGATAGCGTGAAGATAACAACGATACAAAATAAATATATGATGATATGGGAGTCAAGTTCAGTTTAATCAAAGTTAATCAAACATTTCCGTCTTTAAAATAGAATAATTAAAAAAAAACAATAAAACGTAACAATGTACAAAATAAACTAGTGCGTACAACTTATAGATTACATAGATATTGAACTCTTTAAGATTTCCTGTCACAGAACGTAAGTCATTAGAATTTTTTTGGACATGTGTCCCATAGCAAAACATATTTGAATGTAAACGACCAAAATGAAATCACAAAAATTTCGATTTAATTTTGGTCATTTTTGAAATGGATGTGTCTCTTTGAAATGGATGTGCTCATTGAAAGTGGGCAAATTGGTATTGAACGTTCCTACGATATATGTGCTGTATTAAGTTTTTCAAAATTCGGTGTAGTTCGCGTTCAAAGTTCGACATTTTAGGCAAAACTAAGAAAAATACCTAATGTTAAAAATACTCTAACTTTTTAAGTTTTAATCAGGTTTTTAAAAACGTTACCTCATGTGAAAGATTAAATCTTATAGTTTTAGATACTTGTTTTAAAATTATACAGTCTTCTTCCAGAAAGTTTGCAAAAATTCAAAAACGCTGTTTTTTCGCGAATATTTTAAAAAAGACATCTTTGATTTTTTTTAAACAATTTATGGTGATATGTAGATCATATTGTCCTGTATAACTTATCAATAAGATTTAAGTAAATTGACATTTACTTTCGTCGAAAATACAAGGGAAACAAAAACAAAGTTTATTTTCGTTTGTTATAGTTAACAAACAGTCTACTAGGGTTATCGAGTCGGTTTTTAAAAACCGGTTTCAACAGATTTTTTGTGAGTTGTCGGTTTCGGGCTTTTTTAAGTTTAATTTTCGAATATCGAATAAACCGGTTTTTCTTTACTATTCTTTGTTTAGCTTCAATATATTAGAAATCGTAAATAAACAAAATTCATTGCTAAAAGTTCTGAAAAATTTACTTAAAAATCCAGGTTTTTATAAAGGTGGTTCGGTTCATTCTCTTGTATGAACCACTTATACTTAATAGTTACTCATATAAAAAACTTTAAAAATTAGCATAAGATCAAAAATTGTAATTTTTCTGTGTCATTTTTTGAATTTTTCTATGTTTTCTGTGCTATGATTCTGTCATTTTATATTTGGCTATATTAACAAATACAAACAAAAAAAATTTATAAACATTTTTTAAATAAAATTTTATTCACAACAAAACTCGACCTGACGATAGATCAGTATGCTAAAGCGCTCTGTCTAACGTGTAGTGCGAGTGCATGTGGCATTTGAAATCAGTTTATACCACGGTCAGTGATTGCACAGAAAAATTTCACATAGACGTGTCATGTGTAGGTACAAGAGGGTGAGGTGTTGAGGTTTTGTAATAGATGAGAAGAAAAAAAAAACCACAATATAAACAACCGTGTGTAGTTGCGGATGATTTTTTATTATTTTTGACAATGATAATGTCAATTTGTTTGGAAAAAAAGAAAGAAAAAATAGAAAAAATGGAGATCTAGGAACTTCCTTTTTGGATTTGATTTTGCTGAAGGTCGGTCAAGTGGCTCCTAAGGAAAAAAATAAAACTAAGGAAGACAACAACAACAGCAGCAAAAGAACTTTCAAGGCGATTTTTATTTGATTTAAAGCAAGTTTGGTGTATGTACATGGGTATACACTAAGCCTTATAAAAACAAAAAAGAAACAAAATTTTAAACCAGCAGTAAAAATAAATAACCGAAATCCACTTTCGTCGAGCTGCTAGTCAACACCACCTCTGACCAGACCCATCGTGGGAGTAGCGGATATAGCACTACCAATCTTGGGGTGCCAGGTTTGTTGAGGTTACGTACTTAAGACAGGGATACTAGGACGACATATTACGAACTGGACGGCTTCTGGAGGGAAGAAAAATAAAGAAAATTGTAATTAATTATTTAATTTTTGTAAGGGTAAACATTTAGATCAAATCCACTTAGCTGTTGTTAAAACGAAGTCCCTTTTTACGTTATTATAAATAAAGGGTGCGCGGAACTATAGGGGTGAGCTCAGGCCTGTAGGGATCCAAGTAACTTTAGGGATATATTGCCCACGTACGGTGGATTAGGTAGATGGTGACCCTGTAATTAGCAGAAAAAAATTTAATTAGTTATCGTAAAATTTATAATTTCTCTTTAATGAGAAATTCCTGAAGGAAGGTTATAAGACTTACGTGATTCACCCACATTTGTACCGAAAACTGACGGACCAACCTTAACAACCTGCAAATACATAGCGATTAGCTGCACCAGCCTGCGTTGGCATTTTATTTATTGGCGAAGCCACCGGAAACCCGCTTACCCGTAAAGGCGTTTATAAAAATATAAATATTTAGAGATTTCCTTGATATTTCTAAAACAAAACAAAAAATCTGTAATAAGAAGAAAAAGGAATTTTTAAAGTAATGTTGCTTGGTAAACCGGAATATATACTTGTTAATTTGTTAATTTTTTTCATATTAAATTTAATTATTTTTAAAGGAAATTTAACTTTTACACTTTGCCTTTTTAATATTGATATTTATTATTTTTTTTTGTTGTATTTTAAATCTAAATTTGTTTTTTTTAAATAAAACCCAAAATTTTTTTATAATGTATAAATGAAATTTTTTAAAGTTTTATCATTTATGAAAATGAAGTGCTAAGCAAAAAGGCAGTGGTAGTAGGGAAGGGTAAGTAGCCTGCGGAGTGATTGTGTTTGGGACATCCGGTAAATTTACGGCGCCGATGTCACGGTGAAGTTCTTATGGACTTTAAGAGGGCGGGATGTCTACTTGGCATAACACCGGCCAAGTCATTTAAAACATTGTGAGTGTGCAATAGGGAGTTCGTGTTGTGACGTGTTTTTTTTTTTTCCTTTTGATTCAAGTCTTGTACTTTTTATACCCTTTGGATACGGTTTCAAGACTGGCATGATTTTTATTTTTTTTGTAACTGTCAGGTAGTGCCAGAGGTTTGCAAGAACCACCCCCAAAACCGGCGAGCTCTAGCCGAGCTGAAACGCGGGCATGCCAGCACCGCAAACAATCTGGCCATACAAATGATACTTTGTTTTTATAACATTTTAAAAAAATTTTTGATTATTAAAAATTTTTTCTTCAAAACAAAATTTTTTTTCAATAATGAACGACTTAAATTGTATTGAATCAGTGTTGCCAGAAATAGCAGCGTAAAGGATATGTAGCATATATTTTTAATTAGTGGAAATGTAGCTACTTTTTTCAAATAATGCAAATCTACTAAATACACTGTTAATTCTTAATTTTTTCGTAAAATAACGGTTTTTAAAGATACAATATTACTCAGAAAAAAATGTTTGCCTTCTTATATGGAATATCATCGATTAATTTAACATTGGCCTGTCATTAGAAGCATTCTAAATATGATTTTTTGTAGGTTGTTCTACCTAAATAACTTTTTTGGAAGTTATTTAGGAATATAACGTTTCTTGGAATTTGTTTTGCATCATTATAAGAACAGCACCCTTTCTACGACAAGCCAATATTAAATTAATCGATTTTCACTGGGTTTAAAAACGTTCAAAATAAAAATTACTTTTTGACGACAAAGAAACTGCTAATACAAAAAAACACTTTTTATTAGTTAAGACAGTTTTAGACCTTTTCTAAAAAATATTTTAGAAAATTCAACAAATTCATATTTTCAAATAGTTTTTGAACAATGTACCTATACTTTTCGAATATTAATTTTTTAAGGTTCGAAATTGTCGTCGAAAGTATGAGCATTGAAAAAATAATTATTTACACAAATTTTTTTTTTTTTATTTCTTCATTTTATTTAACCGAGCCCTTATTGCCATATACAGTTAATTAAGGCTACTACAGTAACAGCAACATAAAAAAATAATATATATATATATAACTATACCTTAAAGATAAAAATAATTCAATATATAACTAAAATTTACTTGCGATACTTGTAAAAATATATCAATGTTCTCATACCAATAAAGTTCTCGAAATCGCAACCAAGAAATTTTTTAACGTATGGTGTAACATGATTACGAAGTTTCAATCCGAAAATATAACGTATTATTCTGTTAAAAATTTGAGTAAATCTACTAAATTCACCAGCTGTGGTTCCAGAAATCACCTCAGCACAGTACAGTATATGTGGCATTAACAAAGCATTTGCAACTTTAATTTTAATACGAAGTGGCAGATATAGATCAAGCGTGTACAATAGGGCGGGTCGATTTAATAATCGCCCAAAGCTCAGTGAAAATCGTATTCTAGGGATCAAAATAAGAAACTTTGCGGAATTAACCATACCTCTAAAACGAATTCTACTACCCCCGAAACTGTTGACTTTTGTCCCGTAGGGTCAAGTTTTGAAAAATCCCACTTTGACCCATGTAGAGTGCCCCAATCGAGTCCAAATGTATGACCGACCCCCCACTAACTTTGAAGGGCCGATCCACCCATGCTCGTGGCACACCCCCCTGGAACTCCCCTGGGGGGTTCCCCATACAAACATTTCAAAAAATCTCCATTTTTGGCACTTTATTTTATTATTTTTTATTTATTTTATTTATTTTTAATATTTTATTTATTTTTTCTCTTTAGAAATTTATTTAGTCAGAACATATGTAAATGAAAAAAATAATTTAACTTAGTAATAGAAAAGAAATAAAAAAAATTACTGTTTGAAGTCTTTTTTGCTTTCAAGTCTGGGCAATTTCGCACGGCTCTCTTATGTCGTCGCCATAACAGCCTCTACATTTTCCGGTATAACTCGTTTGGAAACGCTAGCTAGCAATTGAACGTGTCGTTCTGTTGCAGGTCGTAAAATAGGTTGTGTGGGTTTTTTAAGCCACCACAAGACACAGCTGCATGTCGTAAACTTACTTAAGCAAAATCGGTTACAGGTAGAATTGAGCATAAAATTATCATAAAGGATTTTCCAGAAGTAATAAAAGGCGCACTTGCTTAACAGAAAGCATAAAATTATCATAAAGGATTTTCCAGAAGTAATAAAAGGCGCACTTGCTTAACAGTATTTGTGGTCAGATTAACGTTTAATTTACATGTAAGTATTTTATGGGCAGTTTTGACAACAAAATCGGTTACAGGTAGAATTGAGCATAAAATTATCATAAGGATTTTCCAGAAGTAATAAAAGGCGCACTTGCTTAACAGATTTTGTGGTCAGATTAACTTTTAATTTACATGTAAGTATTTAATGGGCAGTTTTAACAACAAAATCGGTTACAGGTAGAATTAAAATTACCATTTCATTTTTATTACCTCGTAGACCATATATAACGCAACAGTTTTTGTGAATGCATTAAGTCGTTGTGAAGAACTCAAAGTGTTAAGTTCTAATTTCAGATAAAAAATATTTAAAAAAAAAAATCATTCCAAATCAAAAAGTTTACAATGAATCCACCATCCTTTACACCGCAAGATGAAGCAATAACAACATCAACAACTATCGAAAACCCAATGAGTCATATACCCAGGCATGATGTTACTGTTTTTGGTGTGTCTACTGATTTGACTGATCTTAATTTACCAACCCATCTGGATATTTTGAGATATTATTTTTACTTGAGCGAACAAAAAAAATTGCTCTATAAATCATTCACTATTCAAGTACAAGATAAGTTGATTGGAATTTGGAAAAAACTTGGTATGGAAATAATGCTGAAAAAAAGTGTATATAATAAATTGAATAGATTGCTTGTCAAATATCAAGAGCAAATCAAGAATAGAAACAAACACCAAGAATTTACAGAGTATGTAAAATCTCTGGAAACAATTTTTTTCATTGGAACATGTAAATGCGATTTGAAGGCAGCTCCATGTGCATGCGGTTTGGTTCCCGAACGCCTCAAAGAGTTTATGCACGATCAACATAATCAGAGAAGACTAACAATGGATGGATTTGCGATGGAAATTGAAGAGCAAGGAGCAACGTCTATGTCATCAATGCCAACATACCAAGATCCCGATGATTCAACATACGCACCGCCACCGGTTCAAGAAGATTTGGATATAAGCACAAGTTCACAATACACACAGAGATACGATTGTTTTAACTTTGCCTTGGTATGTGACAGATTTGGTGTGCCTGATAGAGTAGCATCAGCAATGGGAACCGCTCTTTTCCAAGATTTTAAAATGAAAGATACCCATGGCAAACCTCTCATCATGGAATAAATCGAAAGTTCGCCGAGAAAAAGAGAAATGCAGACAAGAAGTGCTTCGCAAACGGTTAGATGATACCAATTTGTTAGCATTTTCATTCGATGGCAGAAAAGATGATACTTTAACGAGAGATGCAATTGATGAGAAGTATCATACTAGGATGGTAAAAGAACCTCATCTTGTTATTTTGAGAGAACCGAATTCTGAATTGATTGGTTACGTAAGACTGGAACATGAAACCGCTGAATACAAAACAACCAAATTAAATGATTTTTTTAACGATAAAAATATATCACTGAATGAATTAATTGGCATATGCGTTGACGGTGAGCCAACAAACACTGGCCCACACGGTGGAATTATACGACGATTCGAATTGCTGTTAAAAAGACCATTGCATTGGTTCGTTTGCCTTCTACACTTCAACGAACTTCCGTTTCGGCATTTGTTTGAAGCTTTGGATAAATCAACCAGCACTGGACCAAGATCGGCAACCGGAAAATTGAGCCGTCAAATCGAAACTTGTGAAACTCTTCCGGTAAGTTATTGCTATCACTCATTTATTATAATTGTCAACCGTTTTTAATTGCTTTATTTTTATATATTTTCAGGTGGTGGACGGCTTTCAGAAAATTGAGTTGAAAAATATGCCCCCTGCTCCAGAAAAAATTGAATTTTCCACCGATTCCAAGTACTTATACGACATGGCCCATGCAATTTCTAGCGGCGTGGTTTCAGTGGATCTGGCTAACATCAAACCAGGGAAAATTGTACATTCTCGGTGGCTCACCAAGGCCGCTAGACTATTACGATTATATGTGACAACGGAAAATCCAGATGCAAATTTAAGAATACTGGTTGAATTTATAATTACATGTTATGTGCCAATGTACTTCAATATTAAGTATTACAGCTCTGTCGTGTACGGTAGTAGATTATTTTTCAAATTCATTAGTTGGTCAAGATTTCTAGAACCTCGTTTACGCAAATTGTCAATAAAGTAATTACAGATAATTCATATTATGCGCATTCGGAAAATATCTTGTTATCAATGTTGTTTGATGATAGCAAAGAAAAGCGCGACTGTGCTATCAAGATAATTCTACGCTATCGAACCGATGTTGACGACCCAACGGGACTTAGAGCTTATAAAAAACCAGATATAAACTTTTATTGCACAAGTTACACGGAAATGATCAATATGAATGACATAAATGACGTATTTGAACCACCATTCACTCGAAGCATTCCATACGATACTTTGAAAGAATATTTAAATCAAGATGATCCACCGTTTAATGATCCAAAAATTCCATCACACATACAAGGAACAGAACGACACGTTCAATTGCTAGCTAGCGTTTCCAAACGAGTTATACCGGAAAATGTAGAGGCTGTTATGGCGACGACGTTAGAGAGCCGTGCGAAATTGCCCAGACTTGAAAGCAAAAAAGACTTCAAACAGTAATTTTTATCTTTTCTTTTCTATTACTAAGTTAAATTAATTTTTTCATTTACATATGTTCTGACTAAATAAATTTCTAAAGAGAAAAAATAAATAAAATATTAAAAATAAATAAAATAAATAAAAAATAATAAAATAAAGTGCCAAAAATGGAGATTTTTTGAAATGTTTGTATGGGGAACCCCCCAGGGGAGTTCCAGGGGGGTGTGCCACGAGCATGGGTGGATCGGCCCTTCAAAGTTAGTGGGGGTCGGTCATACATTTGGACTCGATTGGGGCACTCTACATGGGTCAAAGTGGGATTTTTCAAAACTTGACCCTACGGGACAAAAGTCAACAGTTTCGGGGTAGTAGAATTCGTTTTAGAGGTATGGTTAATTCCGCAAAGTTTTCTTATTTTGATCCCTAGAATACGATTTTCACTGAGCTTTGGGCGATTTTTTTTGCCTCCCCACAAATCGACCCGGCCTAGTGTACAACCTTCTTAATAAAAACGAAATCTTAGATGAAATGTAATTCATATGTGAAGAAAAACTCAGATCATTGTCTATAACAACTCCAAGACATTTCATCCTATCTACAAAATCTAAAGGTATACCATTAAGCGTTACAGATTAATTATTAGTCAAAGATCCAAATCCCATCAACTTCGTTTTTCTAGCATTAACACAAAAACCATTGTTAGATGTCCATGACAAAACTTCTTGAATAACAAAATTAACACAACCTTCCAAGACATCTAAGAACTGTGCATTAGCATAGTATAGAAACTGTACATCATCAGCATAAACATATGGCTAAACGGATAAACCATGTACTATTCTTAAGAGATCATTTAAATAAATCATAAATAATTGCTTGAGGAACTCCGCTAGTAATTGGCAATGTTGAAGAAGAAGAGTTCCCAATAGAAACAAACTGTTTTCTTCCACTAAGGTAGGAATATATAAGCTTACAAGCTTGGGCTGAAAAATCGAAGTGGTGAAATAATTTTTCTATAAGCTTAGAATGAATTACTCTATCAAAAGCTTTAGATAAATCTAATAAAAGCAAAACTACATTTTTACCGTTATCAACAAGTTTTCGCACAGAATCAGTCAGACCAATTAGGACAGACTTTGTGTTATAGCCACGACGAAAACCGGACTGAGATGAGTGAATCAAAGAATTTTCATCGATATAAAAAGCCATTTGATCCTTAATAATATGTTCTACAACTTTTGAAAGAACAGGAAGAACCGATATCGGACGTAAATTATCCAATGCATTAGAGTTGCCTTCTTTCCTTATGGGAACAACTCTAGCTGTTTTCCAATCATCAGGAAATACCGATGTTGTAATTTTTAAATAAATATTTTGTTTATAACATAAAAAATTCATATAAAAATGTAGGGATATTTGTAGTTGAAAACAATACAAGGATGTAGGCAGAAAAGGGATTTTTATTGTTAAGAGTAGGTATTTTTTTTTAAATCCACTGGCAACACTGTATTGAATGCGAAAGGTGTATCTCAGACAATATCTTCGGAGCGCTCTTAAACAAAAATTTTAAATGATTTATAAAAGTTATTGTTTTTGGCAAACTATCGAAAAATTTTCTTAACCTGATTCAAAATTAATACTAATTTTTCATATAAAAAACTAAAATTATTAATTTTCTTAAAAAAGTCGTATTTCGGAGTAAAATTGTATAACATTTCAAAAACGATTAACCGTTTTTTTTAAAATTCCAGAAACCGAAACCGGGGTTTTTGAAAATTTCAACTATTCGGAAAAACCGAAAATCGGGTTTCGAAAAATGTCGAATAACACAGGCCAACACTCAATTTGCTTCATTGAATTTATCAACTGATTCTAGTTAATTTGGGTGCGCTGAATTCAAATCTGTAATCAGTTTGTCTCTCAGTTTTCATGACATAGCTTTTTTTAAGTATTTAAAAAGTAAAACTTTTCCATAGGAATTGCCGTATTTTGTAAAAGTAACAATGTGTGGGATGGACATATCTCAGGAAGTAGGAGGATTATATCCAAGATTATGGTATTAATCTCTTCTTTGGAAGATTCTATAGCAGATTAATGCATCAATCATATTTGTGGGTTGGGTTTAAGGGGTTAATTTTTAATTTCAAAATAGTGCTATATGATAGTGCCATATCATGAAAACTAGAGCTGATAAAGACAAACTGATTACAGATTTGAATTCAGCGCACCCAAATTAACTAGAATCAGTTGATAAATTCAAAGAAGCAAAAATCTTTTTTAATTTTGTCGGGCTGTGTAATCGATCACCCTAAAGTCTACACACTAAAACGAAGAACGCCAGAAAGACTTTCATGGAATATATTTTTGAAATCTCCTCGAACTCTTTCAGTCCTTACATTAAGAGCTTATTTTGAAAAGTTAGGGACTATATAGAGAACCTAATTTCCTCGACACTTGAATAATATAAATATTTCCAAAAGTTTTGTTTGTTAAAGATTTAAAAAATAAAAGTGAACAAATGCTTTGTTTACCTTATTCTTAAATCATTTAGTTAATTTTCCTTAATTTTGGGCATTTTATTTTAATGTTTTTATAAATACAACTTTTGGCTAAAAATATGGGTTTTATTTAAAAAAAAAAAATAATTACATATTGACCAAACTCGATGCCTATTGCCCAAAAAATCATAACATTTTATAACAACAAATTACTCACAGTGTTTTTGGGACATTTTATTTTTGGGCTTTATCTCGTTGGTCGCTATTACCTAACGCCTATAAACTTGAGTTTAAATTGAATTTTATCTTGATATCTTTGCAGAAACCCCAGAGAAAACAAACCACAGTAACGATTGAAAAATAAATATAAAAGAGTCTTCTCAATTTTGGCCGCATTCCCAATTATATATCAGGCTACCCAGGCACATGCGTATGTATTTCTTAACATGCAAGTTACTCATGTATTTGCACAAGACATGATATGGATGGACAACTTTTTGCGCACAGTGTTTCGTCATTATTATCAGTAACTTGATTATAATAAATTTCCAAACAAAACTCAGTTTTAAACCAAATACTAAATGACATAAAGAAAATTACAAAGAAGATGTCCCAGACGAAAAAGAAGAAGTAATATACAGTTATGTGTGTGTGTTGTTCGAAGTGGTAAAAACCAACAAAAAAAAAAAAAAAAAACCGTCTGTCTAGTTAACTTGAGTTGTTTGCAAAAATTTATGAACGAGTGAAAGCCTGTCTTTAATTTGAAATAAAATATAACGAACACAAAAAAAAAACTGGCAAAACGCAAACAATACAAGACATCTATTTAACTACTAGCGGTAAACAATTAACGCCAACGCATTACGGTTAATAAGATTTAGATAAAAGAGATCCAAGCCTAAATATTGGGTAACGCTAATATAACGCCGATTGCGTTGAGTGTGACAAAATGGACACAGTTTATTTGAGCGAAAACTATTGAAAGTAAAATTTGAATTTATGCCGAGTCCGTAATGGTCTAACATTATTAAAAGTATATCGCCTTGATTCTCCTTATCAAAACTTTTTTTTTTTTTTTAATTTTACGGATTACAACAGAAAGAGCAATATTTTTATTTTATAAATTGAGTAACGTGAAAGTGTGCTGTTCATGTTCAAGTGTGCGAAGAGTGCTGCATGTTTATAAAATTTTTAATTTATTTTAAACAGTAGATATTTGAAATTATAACGGTAAAGACATTAAACATTAAAACGCGCGCATGCTCACAATAATGTTAGAAATATCAACACTACAGTGATTGATCGTATGACAGGTGTTGAAAAAGTTTTAATAAATAAAATAATAAAAATTATTAAAAAAAACTACAAATCAATTATAACAACACCATATGCAAATTAATATAAAAAAACCGGTGTTTTTTTTTGAAAAATAATTATAAAAAGTAAAACAATTCAAGTACAAAAAAGTGGAAATTTTTATCTATTTTACATAATTTCAACCTATAATCGATCAAGTTATTTGGTGCTTGTTTTTTTTTTTCAAAAATATAATTTACAAGTGAAAGTGTTTATAAAATATTTAAAAACCATGTGCAAATTTCCAACTTAAGTGTAGTCAAGAAAATATTTATATTTTCCTTCAATAATAAAATAATTTTTCCAAGTTTAACCACCATTAAAATTGATCAATAAACTTGGGTGTTTTACAAGTTTCTGTTTTTCTTTAAATTCGTATCTCTTTTTAACTTATTCATCAATATTTGTGTCATAAAACTCTGTCTACATTCAAAATACTCTCGTTTTACACTGGCCTTAATCAGCGTGATTATTTAAGATAAAATGCAGAATTCAAAATGTTTGCTGCTCATGTTTTGTATGCTGTTAATAACATCATCATTACAGTTAACCGGTAAGTTTAAAAATTTCAATATTCAATTTCAAGGAATGTCCTCCAAGTAAATATTCCTGATTTTTTTTTTTAACTTCTATATACGAGGGCGGTCACAAAATTAGCCGATCTTACAAAGAAAACAGAACAAATTTGTAAAAAAGTGTTCTTTATTTCTCAACATAATCTCATTTCACCTCGATACACTTTTCCCAGCGATATTCAATAGCTTCGATACCTTGTTTATAGTAAGATCTGTCTATCTCCTTAAAATAACCACCAACCGCAGACTCCACCTCTTCATTGTTGGAAAATATTTTACCACCGAGCCATTTATTCAAGTTTGGAAATAGCATAAAATCCGAGGGAGCTAAAACTGGCGAATAAGGTGAAGCGCGATGGAGCAATTCGAACTTTAATTCATTGATTTTGGCCATCGCAATAGTGGATGTGTGAACTGGTGCATTGTATTGATTAAACAACACTTTCTTTTTCACCAAATGCTTCCATTTTTCCTTAATTTTTTCCTTTTTGAGGATAATCCATAAAAATTATCCCACCCGCATCCCAAAAAACAGACGCCATGACCTTGCCTGCAGATGGAACTGTCTTCGCCTTCTTTGGACACGATTTTGCCATTCTAATCCATTGCTTTGACTGTTCCTTTGTGTCAGGTGTGAAGTGGTAGACCCATGTCTCATTCATGGTTACGAATCGACGCAAAAACTCGGCTTTATTACGGTGAAATATCGCCAAACACTCTATTGAAACATCTTCTCTACGCTCTTTTTGTTCTATTGTGAGCAAACGCGGTACTCAGCTTTCTCGTCAACACAGCGGTACACAGCTTTCTCGTCAACAAATTTTCGGTGTATAGCACTTTTTAAAATGCCCACCATTCTAGCCAGCGCACGCACAATTAGATGCACGATCATCCAATACAATATTGGGAATTTTCTCAAACGTTTCTGGCATGGGCTCCTCAATTGGTCTATTACTACGGCCAGATTTAATTTAATGTTACTTAAAATAAAATTTTTTTAAACAACAAAAATACCTGAAAGTCTTTATACATAATTTTTATACCAATGTTACTTCAAAAAACCTTTAATTTGATACCAAATAGAATAGAATGAAATACACCGAAAGAAAGGTAAAATGGTGTCGTCTTTGACCTCACTTAATAACGCCTTAACATAAGATTGGGCAGCTAAAAAAAACACAGGTCCCTGAAATTTTAGTTCTCTACAACATATCCGAAGTTAATTAAGATCTGCCGGTCCGGGTCGGGATACCTCCCTGTTTATTTTTGATGGCTCCAATAAAAAAAATACTAAACAACATGTCGCCTCGAAACTTAAAACTTATGTTTTATGAAGTAGCCACTTTTCACCAAAGTAATTTTTTTCAAACTACTGCCGCCATCTTTACGTCAGGTCGGCTAATTTTGGGACCGCCCTCGTAAGTTTGGGCATAAGAAATTAAGGTTGGTAACTGGTTACTTTTTTATTACGAACGCTTTTATTTAGTTCAAGTCCATTCTGGTAACACGTTACAAAACACATATTATCTCCATTGTAACTGTAAACATTTTTAACTACATATTGATGTGACTTATAATCCGATTGTTATAACGTTTTTAGTGAATGTATCTATACAAGTTACTGAATTGGTTTTGCTCTAAAAGTTAACCCATTAGCGCCACCATGATTTCTGCGATATTCTCTGGAACTATTTTCTGAAAGCCAACTTATTTTAGAAAACAAGGAACAAAAGTTTTATTTAGTCACTTGACTGCTTTTTCCTTTAAATTTACATCATTTGAGAGCAAATGAAAAAAAAATTATTTTTTGGCAAAATTTTTGCCAAAGAAAAAAATTCTAGTTTTAAAATGAAATGAACATGAAATGTATTATTAATACATGAAATGTATTATTAATACATGAAATGTATTATTAATACATGAAATGTATTATTAATACATGAAATGTATTATTAATACATGAAATGTATTATTAATACATTGTGATATGAAATGTATTATTAATACACTGATAATAATCCATGCCTAAAATATGAAAAAATGTCAAAATACCAAAAACTTTCGTAAAATAAACGAAAATTTGTTAATTTTACAAGAAATTTTATTGTTTTGACATTTTTTTCGTATTTTTAGCATGTATTATTATGAGTGTACTTATTATTTGTTCAGACACTAACTAAACCTCTTGAATCAAGTTTTACAATACCGCATTTCGAAACTGTTCGTTAAGAATAGCTGTTTTTCACTTTTTGCTCCTTGGAAATTTACAAGAACATCTTCCAACTTATTGTGTGAAGACTTTGCAATATGAAACTTTGCATGTCATAGTTTTTATGTTTAGTCTACCTGTGTCCATTGTTTCTCTCAATTTAAGAGGTATCTAAATTAATTTTTAATAGGCGTCAAAAATTTGAAAATACTTATATACCCGAACGGTGATTTAGATGATTCTGCATGAAATGCACATGATACTTTTCTATAAAAATATAATAAATTATTGAAAATTGGCTTTAAAATATTTGCATTGTATTTATGTTTGACTTTTCACTTTTTTAGAGAATTTTTAAAATTTTTAACAATTCAAAAATGTGGGTAAACATTTTTTGGCGTACAAAGTAAAAAAAGTGTATCTCTGTGACCAAAAAATATGTCTGTGTCGTAACCTATTGTAAAGGGTGTTTTTTACACAGATATAAAACTTTACGTTGGTAACACTTTTTTAACTGACGGCCTTTTTGTCAGCTGTCAAGTGATTTATGTTTAGTTTGGTTTGGCATTTCAACTGACGCCTGAACAACGCTTCCAAATTGTGCAAATTTATTTTGAAAATCATGGTTCTGCTTGAAATACGTATCGCGCACTACGTCCATTTTACGGTCAACATAATCGTCCATCAGAGCAATTAATTCGATTAACTATGGAACGTTTTCGCTCCACGTTTACTCTAAATGATAATATGCATCCACAGTGACGTCGTACAGTGCGTACAGAAGAAGACATTGCTGCTGTAGAGCGTAGCGTAGAGGAAGATGCGGAAAGATCTTGTTTTCGTGTTTACAAAATCCAACTCGTGCAACAATTGAAGCCATACGATCACCAGTAATTCGTAGATTCGGTGAATGGGACCAAAAGAAGATTGCCGTTGAACCCGATTTTAAGTTTCACGTTTCGGTCCCTTGAATTGGATATATGAAGTCACTAGTCTACGCCGATATGCCCGAAACAATTGACCACTTGGAGGACATCATTCGCCGCGTTATTGCCAATATACCGCCACAAATGTTGGAAAAAGTCTTCGAAAATTGGACCTCCAGATTAGAATACGTCCGAGCCAGCCGTGGCGGTCATATGCCAGAAGTCATATTTAAATTATAATGCCTGAAGATTATCTTTCGAATAAAGTAAATTTCATGTCAATTTAAAAAAATCATCTTTGTTTTATTTCATTTCAAAGTTCTGTACCTCTATAAAAAACTCCCTTTACTTTCATATGGTAAAAAAAACTTTATGCTATCTTATTCAGTTTAAGCTCTAGCTCATCATTGCATAGCTGTATAGCCCATGAAAAAATACTAAGAAATGATGAACTACTTTTCCGTGATCGTGAAAAAAAGTTCACGCACCAAACGCGATGAAGTTTTGAATTTTAGTTTTTCTTTTAAGTATAAAAAAATATCACTTAATTGTATAGTATTAAGTAGAGATGTGCACGTGAGTGAATTTCAACTCACACTCTCGATAAAAATATTCCACTTACGCATAATCACCTACGAGCATTTTTTAGCTACTTACACTCACTTACGCTTACGTGAATTAATTCAGATTTTACTCTCACTCACTCGTGAACACGCGTGATTTACGTGAATCACGCAAATTCAAGACACAAAATATAACCGAGAAAAAAAGGTAAAATTAATGCAAATTGTGAGTGTTTAACTGAAAACTGCTCTAAATATATAAGTTTCTCATTTATTATGTATTTTAAAAACCCAAAAGCAGTAAACCGGCGAAAAAATTGAAGAAGATATTTGTTAAAAAAAAAAAAAAACAATTGTTTTATAAAATACTACTCAAACACTTTTCACACACGCGTGTTCACAAGTGAATACCTGAATCAGGCAAATTCTGCTCACGTGTCCATCTCTAAGATTTAGTATTTTCACGTTTTTAATACACTTATAATAATCCATGCTAAAATTACTGAAGAAATTTTAAAAATACGAAATCTGCTGTTAAATGAACAAATTTTCTTGTATTTTACGAAAGTTTTTGTTATTATGACGCTATTTTTCGTATTTTTGAAATGAATTCAATTTTAATGTCAAGTGATGGCGGGTAAGAGGTACACTGATAGAATTTTCCTTCATAGTATTAATGAAACGATTTCATTAAAATCGATTCATTGGTTCAATGAAAAATTTCATTAACTGAATGAAAATTCATTAATATTGGTATTTTTTTCATTAACATTTTTTATGATTTTTTCATAATTTCATAAAAAAAAATCATTAAATCAATGAAAAATTTTCAAATTTTTTTCAATAAAAATTTTGACTTGTAATAAGAAAAAAAAAATTTTTTTTTTGTACTATCATTTTGAAATAAAAAAAACTGAAAAATTTTTTTTAAACAGAATTAACCAAAACTTTGATATAAATAATTTTTTTTTATTAAATTTGCCTAGAGGTAACAGTTTTTGACGAATTTGAATAGTTGGTCACTAAATTCCAGGGAACAGATTCTCCAAGAAAAACGATATAGTTTTGTTCAAAACGAGACCTAAATTGTTATCGTTTTGACGATGTTTCACAAAAACGTTATGCTAAACGATAATACATTTTTGTTGTTAACAACATTGTTAACAATATTTAACATTTTTATCTAATATGGTCGTAATTTAACTGGACTACAATCGTCGATCGTTCTACAGATTTCCAAGCCAGATCGATAAAAAATTACATATTTTGTACCGACATATAAGAAAATATGTCATCTTTTAATACAAATTATAAAAAATGTAAAGAAAGATTAAACAATTTTGTAAAAATTAAACAATAAAAACAGAAATAAATTGAAATTGGTTTAAATATTTCTTTTTTATGGGTAAAAAAATTTTATTTTCAAAATTTGTAATTGTATGCTAAAATAATCATAAAAAGTGCAAATTATTAAATATCAACGAAAATATTTCATACAAACTATGAATTTTATTCATTAAACACATGAAACTTTCATAACGATTAGGCTAGGATTAATGAAAAAAATTTCATATACTTTATGAAATTTTCATTGGGTCAATGAAAACATTCATTCAAATTGATTTAATGAAACATCTTTCATTGACTCAATGAAACGTTTCTTTGGGGACTTTTTTATGAAAAAATTCATTGGAGTAATGAAGGAATTCATTAATACTACGCACAAATTTCTATCAGTGTAGTAAAAAAAAAAAAAAAAAATTATTTTCGAAAAAAAAACTTTTTTTTTATCAAAATAACCCAAAAAAATTATTTTTATTATCAGTACAATATTGCCCATAGCGTAGTGCGATGAAGAAATTTTGTTAAAAAAAGTTATAACCCTAATGTCCATGTTGTCCATATTGGGGAACTCTGCGAAATTTTTAGTACTTTTACCTTTGTCGAATTTTTAAATGCATGTACTTTTTTATCTGTCATTTTCAGTATTTTCAAACTTTTTGACATAAAATAATGGAGCAAATAAAAAAAAATAATTAGATACAAAAAACTTCAAAATTACAATAGAAGTTTGCCAAAAAAAAACTGGCCCAAATCTTTAAAATCATAAAAAGCAGAATGCGTGCATAACTAGTCAATACTCTTGTATTTACATTTGCTGGTATATTGTGTTCCATTGTGTAATCTTCATATTTTTTCAATGGAACACCCCAGTTTTGAAATTTATTTTGAAGATTTTTTTTTTTTTTTTTGCAAATAATATTCTCCTTATATTGCATATTTATATTAATAATTAATCTAAATCATATTTATAAAAAAATTTGTTCACATCAATGCAATGACAACTTATTAACACGTTCGGTTAACCATGAATTATGTCGTAATAATACCAAACTAAAATTGACGATAAAAAAAAAAATTAACAAAATAATAACAAAAACAAATAACGGCCATAGACCCAACAATACGAGCAGTTATAAAAAATTATAGTAAAATACTCTGTTACCTGTAGTAACTAGTATTAATAAAATAAATAAAAATATTACATCATTAAACGTTTGTCAGTCACTCTTAAACAATCAAAAATGTTGTTATTTAAAGAATGCTTACGAAAGTTTTTTTACATTTTGTATTCATCATAACTTTAAATGAAATGAAAAGCCACAAACAAGAATTTTACATTAAACTTAAATTTTAACATTAAACTTTTACTTTAAAAATTTAAACCAATAAAAAATATTTGAAATTCGTTGCGAGACTTAGCGAATATTTGCTTTTTATTCAAAAGGGACCCTTATTGGTTTTGCAAACTAAATTTCATCGTTTTTTTCAATATATATATTTCGTTATGTTTAATATTTTTTCTTGAATTTCAATTATTTGAACTCAACATTTTGGGTTTGTTGTAGTTCTAGGAGGTTTGAACCTATTTCATAGTATATTCTACACTCAAAAAAAAAAGTTTGTAAAGTCAGCAAAAAATGTTGCTGAGTCAGCAAAATTTTAGTCAGGAGGGTGCTTGCAAAAAAATTGCTAATGCCAGCAAAATCTTTTGCTGACAATCAGCGAGCTGATTTTTAGCAACAAAATTAGTAGATTCAGCAAAAGTTTTGCTAACACTTAGTCGCTTTACTCTGTTTACTTGTCTGTATATGTTTGTTTGTAATTTGACCACACTAGATTATTAATCTATAAACATTTAGTTTAGAAATACATATTAAATTTAAATATTTTATTTTGTCTTTTATTTAATTAAAAGACAATTATTTTCACAAGCCGGTGACAACGCAAAATTTAAGTTGTTTTAATCCTCAATTTTGTTTTATGTATGAAAAACAGATACAAAAATCTTCCATGGTTGATTTTTTTATATGCCTTATAAGAGTTGTACTTTTTAGTATCATTTTCCTCTTCTCTACTATATCTTGACATGCTGCGACATCTACTTCATTCTGCGTATATCTTTCAATCTGGTTGTCGTCCACACTATTAATGTGCTTATCAGCACAGTTTTTTTAGCAAAATTAATTAGTAAAACATTAGTATAATATTAGTAAAGCATTAGTATAGAACAGTTAAGTGCTGAATAAGTATAACAAAAATTTTAGCTGAAAACACGATTTTAGCAAAAAATTTGCTAAAAAATAGTATACCTGATTTACAAGACGTTTAACTAACTTTTCTACTAACTTATTTTTTTGAGTGAAGTGTTTCCAATTCGGTTAATCGATTTACCGATTCCTCGGTTAATTTCGGTTAATGTTGAAGCAAATAATTTAAGTCCTGGTTTCCACAAGACGTTCACGAATGAGTGACTACTTGTATTTTATTTTGTTTTGCATGTACACTGTACATTGTACAGGGTGTCCGCCGGGAAGGTATACTTTCTTTTGCCGCCATTTTGGTAAACATTAGTCTTGACAGTTCATATTTGGCAGTCGTGAAGTAGACACATGGCAAATTTATTATGGAAAAATATTTTATAAACCAAAGTGTTTTAATCGGTAAAACATGTTATCAAAATCAATCATCGATTACTGTGACGATAAGAAAGTTACGTGAAATTTTTGGGATTAACAATGTTCCAACAAAACGCACTATTTATCGTGTAGTAAATGATTTCGAAGAAAGAGGGTCTGTAGGTGATAGGCTCAAGCGGGGACCACAACGTACTGCAAGATCGACTGAAAACATTACTGCTGCTCAAGAACGTGTTCAAAACAATCCATCAACTTCAATTCGAAGCCGTGCTCAGGAGCTTGGTCTTCAAAGAATAACTTAGGCCAAAATTTTGCACAAGGATTTGCATTTGTTTTCATTTAAGATTCAGTGGTATCAACAAGACGGTGCCACATCGCATACAGCCACAATGGAATTACTGCGAGACCTCTTTCCACAACAAGTTATTTCAAGAAATGGTGATCTTGATTGGCCTCCACAGTCGCCTGATTTGACTGCTCGTCCGGAGCAGTTTGTGGGGATATCTGAAAAGCAAGGTTTATGCAAACAAACCAGACGCGAGATAGCAACTCAAACAAAATATTCGTTATGAAATTAATGAAATACCGCGTGAAATGTGTGAACATGTAATGAAAAATGTGCTCAAAAGGGCTCGCATTTGTGAGGCTAACAGAGGCGGACATTTATCTGATATTGTATTCCATACATAATTGCCAACATTAAATAAAACATTTATCAATATAAGATCCATTCTCTTTCATTTAATCAAAAATTATAAACAAACAAAGTAGTATACCTTCCCGACGGACACCCTGTATTATGTTATTGTTTTTGCGTTTGTGTGAAAAAAACGTCATCTAAAAACAGGCTATAAAACTTAAATTCGACCCGAATAATGGGTTAAAATAGTTCGATAAACCGGTTACATTTTTTTATATGGATTTTTTTCCAAATATTGTCAGGTTTCTTAAATTTGGCTAAAAACATGGCAAAACAAGATTAGAAAAAAGAAACGTAATATAAACTATCAGCAAATTCTTTTTAAATCGAGTGAAAGTGATCCTAAAGCCTCTAGATAACATAATTTTATCCACTTTAGGAAATCAGATAAACAATTTTTAGTTTTGTTTTAAATCTTTTTAAAAATTCAAATTAATGTAAATCAATATTTTATGTATTTGAAGATAAGATTGAATTCGTTGTAAATTGAAGTTTGTCAGTTTACATATCGTCACCTAAAATGCAAAAGGGCGTAACTAACATATTTACCTTTTTACAGGAAAAGCAAAGAATGTTCACATACTGAGTAAATTATCTTCGCTTCAATAATGAATTTCTTCATAGCTTTAATTAAAATTGTCACTGGAACTCGTCCATTGAAACTTTTCATAGAATCTATGAAACAGGTTAAATTAAAGTCAATGTCTATGAAATGTTTGTAGTAAATATTAGTGAAAATCTTCATAAAACTATTGAATCATTCCTACAATGAAGCGTTTATAGAACTTTTGAAATTTTTTAATATTAAAGTGTTTCCTTGAATTAATAAAACTGTTTATGAATGTCTTAAAGAATGCATTGGAACTAAGCCAATGAACCGCTTCATATGAATTTTTAAACAATTTTATTGAAGTCCTAAATTCATAAAAGGCCACACTGAAATAATTTATAAAATATGTTGAATTAAATCTTAAAACTAACGTTTGAAATGTATGAAAATCAATGAAATTTTATGAAAAAATAAAAAAAATAAGTCTTTGAAATAATTTCATAGCGCTCCAAAGAAAATTTTCATTAAATTTATGAAGAGATAATTTATGAAACCGAATGAATTTTTTTATGAAGCTATGAAATTTTATGAAAAAAGTTTATAAAAAATGTATTAATATTAATAAAATTTTGGATATAATGAATAATAATATAATTTGCGTGAAAATGTAAGATACCTAACTAAAACTACCAAGGCAAAAAAATACAATCGGCACAGTGTTGGCAAAGCGTCGGCAACGGTCGCTTATGCCTTGACAGAACGTGGGATTAACAATCTGGACAGTATTTGGCAGTACAATTTCCAACAAAAATCATCGGTTTAAATACCGGCACTAGAACGAGTTAAGAAAAAAAAATTTGTTCTACAAACCGTTACTTCAAACTCGCATATTTTGAAAATGGAAGCACTAGTAGATTCTTACGTCTTTTTAAAAGAATAACTGTATAACTCTTAGCATTTTTTCACTGAACCTATTTGATAACCAGGGCTACATTAAAATGGCAAAAAAAAAGTTAAAAATGGCACGAACAAAACAAAATTGGTACAAAAAAAAAGCAAATAATTTCAAGACAATTCCAAAAACTGCTTAAAATAACAGTTGACTTAAGGTTTTATGTATAACATTTTGAATAAAAAACAATAATTAAGAAATTTATCTTCTTTTTTCAATTTATCAGGATTTTTCAATAAATGTTTTATAAAACAAAACTTAATGGCAAAAAATTTTAGGTTTTTGGTAGAAAATCCAAAAAAAAAATCCAATAGCAATGTTCCAGTTACAAACTGCGTTAATCTAAGATTAAAGATAATCTACATCCTAAAAACTCCGCATAAGTGTCGTGTTATCTAGTTTAAAACTTTGATATCTATTTAAGCTCCAACTCACCAAAATTTCCCTATGGGGAATGGGACCGGTTCTGCGTGTGCCACAGGATTGGTCCCTTCGTGCCGAAGACCAGTCCTCTGCTAAACCCTACCCTATGTAAACAACTGGCAACATTGGCTTGTCATAGGAGGGGGTCATTTGTCCTGCGTAAAACCACATAGTGGCATGCCACAGGACTAACCAAAAATGGACATACCACAAGACTGTCGCAAAAGGACCATGTCGTATAAAAAAAACGAAAACTAAACAGCTTCCAATGGGTAAAATTCTGGTCAACTGGCTTTTTCTTGTTAATAATCATTCTGGTTAAGTTATATGTCCTCCCTTTACCAGTCACAGGATTGGTAAGTTTCGGACAATTGACACTGCTTAACCCACTTCAGTATTAAATTATACCAGTCCTGTGATAAGTCCTTCTCTAACCAGTCACTTTTAGGACAATTGACTCCTTATTCCCCATAGGGTTGTTGCAATCAATGTATCCGAATTATGGTAAACCTTGGATTAAAGTAGAAAATATTGTTGTGATAATTTCAATGAAATTTATGACGTATTAAATATGCTTAGTGACGATGATGCAGAGTCTATAACCAATGCAAAATTGATATTTCAAAAAGCTGGAATAAAATCTGATATAGCTTATATGAAAAGTAATTTCGAATGTCTTTGTTTAAGCATCACAAAATTTTAAACAAAAAGAATCTATAAATTAAAGTTTAGATGTTATAGATTGCGTTAAGATGTTATAAATTGCGTTCAAAATTTAATAAAGTTTTCAATCGAAATAGTGGCCTACAAACTTTGACTAAAATAAAAAAATATAATTTTTAATAAGAATGAAAAGGATTCAAACATTGAAAAGTAATCCCTTTCGGAATTACAGAGAGGAACGTTGTAGAAAAGTTGCTAATATCAGCAAAAAATTGGCTAAATTAAGCAAAATTTTTGACAATTTTACAATTTTTTTGGCTGATAGTAGAAATTTTCTTGCTGACTTTACAGATTTTTTTTTTAGTTTGAGTATCAAAATGGCACCTTTAAATCTGGTCAACTTTTATAATAAGCTAAATCCACGCTTACTGATTGATCTTTATGATCAATCTCCGCTTCGTTTTGTAACTTAAATTGATAAGAGTGCTCTAAACCTTTATTAAAAATTAACATTTTGCATTTTTTTTTGCTATAATTTTTATTGAAGATTTCATTGCCAAGTTGGAAAATATTGATTTTAATAGCTTTTTCATTCACGTCGCTGGTTTGCTGCCAATAAAGCAGTTTATGGTCAATCATTTGAGGTTTTCGGGATTTGAATAAACTACTCATATCGATTTATGACACAACATTCAGATATTTTTGTTTACCGTGTTGTTTTCATATAGCTAAAAGCAGCTACTGATTTTTGGTAAAAAGTGTTTAAAGCCGCTTGGGTTCTTTAGGCTAAAAAAATCGCTTCATTTCGCTTCGAATTGCAAATTTCAATTTTTTAAATCTTAACATTTTTCTTCTTAATTTGATGTATAAATCTTGATTTTAACTTTCCATTTCACAAAGTTGTGATAAAAACAAAATGTAAAATTTTTTTCGTAAGCATTCTTTAGTTAGTTTTTGTTTACCTTTATGTATTTTTTTTTATTTATTTTTGTTATAATTTTTTTACTTTAAACATTAACCAAAATTGAAGATAAATACTTAAAGAAACCATTTACGGCAAAGGGACATATAACTTATTACTGATAGAGTTTTTTTTTGTAATAACAATTGGATAATAACACTACTCAACAATTTTCAACTTTTTGCGAAACCTGTCTTTCCAAGTAAGATATCGCGACCAGAACTAGCAGATTTTAATGAACTTTTGATATGTTGTAGGGGAGCAAAGAAAAAGGCGAACGCATTAATCATGAGGGTTAAAAATTAATTTGTGCACTACACTACTACACTGCAGTAAATATTTATCTACACTGTAGTAAATATTTGTAGTTGTTTGAATTGTAATACAGTGTCTTTATTTCTAAGTGAAAAAACTGTCATTTGTAAATGAAATTTAGTTTTTGACTACAATTGTAGTTAATTTAAAAAAACAAAACACAGCAAATTACTGTATTATGATTTTACATTCATTTTATACAGTAGATTTTTTATTTAAAAATATAAAACCAATATTATTATTTTTTTACTACATGTGTGGTTCATTTATACTACAATTGTGGTTAATTTTTTGAACAGTAAAAAACCAATGACAATGTTAGTTGAAATTGCTGAAATGTAAGTCGTCTTATTTTCATTTGTTTTTAACTACATATATTTGCTGTGGTCTTTACCCAAAGAGTTTAGGAAATAAAGAGATTGCAATACTCGCACTTACTGAGCAAAAATATATAACTTGTGGCTGTAAAAAGGAAAATGAACATTTTTTCGCGACTTTAAATTGTTAAAATGACTTTGTTTAATGTTGCTGCTGATAGTTTTCAACATATTTGGTATGATTTGAGGAAAAGTTTTTTCAATTTAGCTTTGGTTTTCCGTAAAAAAAGCATGTTTGCTGTTAAACACCTTGTGCCTGCAACAAGAGAGTGAGAGCATTGCATAGCCATTGCTTTACATAGTGTCCACACTAGATATTAACTTTAATATTTTACTGTCAGCAAACTTCAAATTCAATCTCAGAGAGAATTATATTACGTATGCACTACACATTACTGATACTGTTAGTATCATATCTGATATCAAAATAGCGTTGTTATGATAAATCTCTAAACAACAATATCATGGTATGAGCTGTCAAAATGCACACACACATACATAAAAGATTGTAAACAAAAAAATAAATAGAAGTTAAAAGCCTAAAACTAAAAAAATACAAGAAGAAAAAGTGTATTAAAAAATGTTTAACTGTTATAAATCAATTTAAAGTTATTTTTTAATCGTATAGTTGAAAATTGAATGAATAAACGGACGTCTTTAATCAACGAATGACAGAGAATTATAAGAAGACATGATATAAATATGAATGCGTGCTCTCCACCCTAAACATTAATATGAACATAGATAATTTAATTCCTTTATTCTGGGTTCCTTCTCGCACATATTACATCAAAGTTAATATCTAATGTGGACACTATGTAACCTACATAGTATCCTAAGTGTAATATCTTTTTTTTTTTTCAAAATTCGTAATATGATTGCATTCCTTTATATGTTATGATAATGCAGTTGTTCATTTTTCCTTGTTTATATCGGCTTTGTGTTCTCTTTATTGTATTAACATAAAGTTTGTTACATTTCTCCCTCTCATTGCCTTTGCATTTTATCTCGTAAACAACATTGTCAATTTTAAGTGTTTCTTGTCGAAGAGTTTGGTTTGACTTGTATGCTATTGTTGTTTGCTAATGTCAACAAAAGTTTTTTTTTTGCCATTTTGAGTCTACAAATATTTAGTGCAAATTTTTGCTAACTTTACAGAGTAAAATTCTATTTTCAATTAACTAAAATTCACATCGAATATAACTAAAATTTTGTAAAGTTTTTTGTAAACACATTTATTTTTGCTGTTCTTATTTTATGATTGCATTCCTTTACATGTTGTGCTAATGCAGTTGTTTATTTTTCCTTGTTTATATCAGCTTTGTGTTCTCTTTATTGTGCCAACATAAACTTTGTTGCATTTCTCCCTCCCGAGATAAAATGCGAAGGCAATGTATCTCGTAAACAACGTTGTCAATTTTAAGTGTGTCTTGTTTTGTCTTGTTCTGCGTAAAAATATGTCAAAGGTTTGGTTTGACTTGTGTGCTATTATTGTTTGCTAATATCAACAAATGTTTTTGTTTGCTATTTTGAGTCTACAAATATTTAGTAAAAGTTTTTGCTAATTTTACAGAGTAAAATTCTATTTTCAATTAACTAAAATTCACATCGAATATAACTTAAACTTTGTAAAGTTAACTAATTTATTTTTGCTGTTCTTATTTTATTAATATTTAGAAAAAAGTCTGCTAAATTTAGTTAATTATTAACTAGTTTTTAGCTTTTTCTGCTATTTTTACAGGTTTACACATGATTGTATGCACTATTTTTAGCTTAATACAACTACAATTCATTAATAAAACACCAGATTTGTTGTTACTCAAAACACATTTTTGTGAATAATAAAAATACTTGCAAGTCTTTAAACATAATTTGCACTCCAGTGTGTCTTCAAAAAACCTTCCATTTGATGCCAAACTTATCTATACCGTATGGGGAATGAGGAGTCAATTGACCTAAAAGTGACTGGTTAAAGAAGGACTTATCACAGGACTGGCATAATTTAATACTAAAGTGTGTTAAGCAGTGTCAATTGTCCTAAAATTACCAATCCGGTGACTGGTAAAGGGAGGACATACCTTTTAACCAGAATGCTTATTAACAAGAAAAGGCAGTTGGCCAGAATTTGCCCATCTTTTGTTAGTCCTGTGGCATGTCACTATGTGGTTTAAAGCAGGACAAATGGCCCCTCCTATGACAAGCCAATGTTAAAGTTGCCAGTTGTTTACATAGGGTAGGGTTTAGCAGAGGACCGGTCTCTGGCACGAAGGGACCGATCCTGTGGCACACGCAGAACCGGTCCCATTCGCCATAGGGTAGTTACTTGAAATAGAAAGAAATAAGACGAAAAACGTAAACTGCGGTAATTTTTTACCACACTTAGTAACGTTTAAACATGAGATTGGGAAGCTAAAAAATACACGGGTCCCTTAAATTTTTTTTCTCTACAACCACATTGTTATATATATAATATAATATATATAGTATAATATATTTAATATAATTATATATACCCAGGTAGAAATTTGGGATGGTACAAAAAACGAAGAGTTTTCAAAACGTTTGTTTTTGATGGTACTAAAATAAAAGCGTTTCCAAAGCGATAATTGCAAATAATACGAAAAAAAGCATTTAAAAAACATTATTTTGGATTGCTATTCGAACGTTCGGACAAAGTATTTTAGGAATACTTTTTATACAAAACTTACAAATATTTGTGAAATAAAAACACTGTAAAAACATTGGTTCAAAGCGTTTTTCCAACGTTTGTAAAAAGTACTTTAGAAGTTCTTATCGTACAAAATTTACAACGGTTTATAAAATAAAACCAATGTAAAACCATTGCGTTAAGCGTTTTTCTAACATTTGCCAATAGTACTTTAGAAATACTTTTTTTTTACAAAATATTTTACTGATTAAAAAACAACACTGTCATAAGGGGTCTATCTATATGCGAACTCGGTTTCTTATGCAATTTTTTTATATGCTTTTCTCTTCATGAACCGAGTTCAATAAATCACTCAATATGGCCAGCCCATAATGTAGCGACTCTATAAAGTGTATAGTCCTTGTATATCTTTTATAAAGCACTATATTTTGAGGACAGATAAAGCAATATTTTAGAGGACTTTTTCAAAACTTAATAAAACGCTAGTTAAACTATTTAAAATTACAATGTTTTGTTACTTTATTTATATTATTTTAATCATATTTTACATGTTTCATTATTTGTGGTATTTATGAACAATTCATAAAGATCTTTATAATTTGTCTTTCGAGCGTTTTGACAATGTTCAAAATTACAACCCTCAAAGCGGTTATCATTTGGGTCGTTTTCATAACGCTTAATAACTGTAAGCCAAAATGTTCTGCAAATACTTATTTAACGATTGAAAAAGCATTTAAAAAATTTTGTTTTGCAATGTTTTGAGAACGTTATAAAATACCATCCTCAGACCGTTAATTTGGGTTATCATTTTGCACATTCTCAAAACGCTTTAAATTTGTAATTTGGTATGTTCTTAAAACGCTTGTACCATCATGAAAAATGCTTTTAAAACGTTTTAAAGATTGTATTTTTCTACCTGGGTAGTTATATATAATTATATTATAATTATATATAAATGTTAAAAATTAAAACATTTGATTTAACTAAGTCGATTCATAAAGGTTGTAGTCGATAATGTGTTTTATGAAGCAAATTATAATTGATTGAATCTTAAAATTCAATCGAAAATTAAATTCATCGCATACCAGATAGAGTTTGTGATGAATTTCGGCTGTAGCCGAAGCCGAACTTTTTTAATTTACTTTTTATTATGAATAAACTGTAAATTTCGGTTTATTTCGACAACAAAATTTGTTGTAAGGTGAAACAAAAAATATTTAAACTCAAGTAAATTTTAACAAAAGCTAATTTAGAATTTTTTTTTTTTTAAATATCAAATAATGAGTTCAATTGTTTTAATGACGTCTTTTGAAAAAAATGTGAGTTCTTCAACTTTTTTATTTTTACTAAAATATGTAACGAATTTAATGCAAATTCTTGTGTTTGTACTCGATATCAAAGAAGTTAATCTGGTAATGTACTCGAGTTCTTCAAATACTCGGCCAAGTTCGGCCGAAATTTGAACGAACGCCAAACTTGGCCGAACATCACTTTGTAGACGAACTTTGAAGCCGAATACTCCGCCGGACACTACTAATAACTTTAGATAAATAACTGATTTAAACCATAACAACAGAAATTATTATTTCAACTAAATTGCAATCCTTTTAACCCTTTTAAACGGCAAGCCCGCCTCTAGGCGGGGTATTTTAAATTGGCCATAAGTTCGCCAAAAAAGTGTTTTATTATAAAAATGTAAGCTATATCGATAGAGAACGAAGTTAGCCACATATTTTGCGAAGTAATGTTTTGTGTACATGTCATGGTTTGGAAGCGAGAAAGCGTTATAGTTAAAATTTTCAGTAATTTCAAAAAATAAATATTTTGAAACAACCACAATTTTGAAAAGTCCTTAAAACACATTTCTGTTAACATGAAACCATTCATATTCCACACAAAGGAAGATTAAAGCTTAAACTTTTGGAAAATACTCTACGTTTGTTCCAAGGACATACAGGACTTTAAAAGGATACATATAAAGGACATCATCTTGTCCTGAATATGAGTGGACTGATTTTTATGAAATTTGGCAGAAATATTATATTTGGTAACACTATCAAAGCTTCAAAGTTTCGTCAATATATATTAAAGTTAAGGTTCGTTTTCGCTCGATTTCGCGTTTTTCGAAAAACGAAAATCGCCATATCTTTTTATCTAAAAGCTCAAAACGGCTAATTTTTGGACTGTTGTTATATCTTTGTAAGAAGAATAATTTATGCCTTAACTTTTTAAATTTTGTAGGTTAGTTTTTGAAATAGCCTCTAAACCTATTTTGACCCATATCGCCTAAAATAGGCAACAAAAAAAATTTCGCTAAAACAAAATATTATTTATTTCTCGTGCCGAACAAGTGGAATAAATTTTAGTTCAAAAAAGCTTAGGCCGCTTAGAGGGTTAACAAACTTTTGTACTAATATTTTTTATGAGGATACATATTTGTATTAAGAACTATTCAACACTTCTGTCACGTTTGGATACAACTATACAATCTAATTCAAAGAACAGCGTTCACAACTAAATGCTAAACACGCGTTTTGTCACAATGAGTGTAGAAGAATAAATAACTTTTGTAATAGAATAATGAGCTTTAAAAGCTGTTTTGGCAAAACTCGTGTTTATCATTTCGGTGTGAACGACATATTACTGATCAATTCTCGGTCAACAAAAAAAAACAAATATTTTGTAAGAATTATTTCAGGGACAATCTTTACTACTGCATTACTATTAAGCCCCCGGATTAATCAAATTAGAAAAGTGTTAATTAGTTTTTATGTAATAGATAAAACTTTTATTTTTAGGACGTTATTTAAGAAAGAAAAGACAATGTGTCATTTATCACCGTCTCTTTAATAAGGCGTTAAATTGAAAATAACTATTTAGTATTACAAAATAAGTTGTTAATGATGTTTGTATGGTTGTTTAAGTTTTATGACTTAAAAAACACTTTGACTTAATAGTCGTTTTTTTTAATGGATCTTTCAATATGGAAAGTACTTTACATTTGTGTTGCGGTAGTTAATTGCTTTCCATTTTACGAAAGTATCTATTACAAAAATTTTTATTTTTTTTTTTTGTACAAATAAGAAACAAATTATCAATTATTAAACCAAGTTTAAGTTAACTTTATATGATATCTGCCATAAATAGACTGACAAAGATTTATTTTCAAATGGTGACTTACGCCATTTCTCTAGCTAATCATTATTGAAATTATTGTTCTAAAATGTTTAATGTATTTAAATTGTTTTAATTTAATTGTTTTAAAAAAATTTTAATATTTTTAATGTATATTTTTATTTGAGAATAACACGCGCTTAGAATATAATATTTGTTTTTGTACTGTGCTAAATTAAGATGAAACCAAAATTGGACAAGAGGTCATATAAATTAAAATAAAGTACATACTTAAATAAGCGAAACTACACTTATAGAAATGAACCTGTAAAAACAGCAAAAAAAGCTACAAAAAATAGTTTAAAATGACGTTGTAGAAATAAAAAACATAGATAAACATGGTTGGGGCAACCATATTCGAAGAGCATCATACATTTTTGGATTTACGACAGCCATGTTACTATGGTTGAGACAACCATAATCTTATCATTTTCTTAATCGTAATATGATAATCAGATTATCATATTATAATTCCCAATTGATATCAATATTATCATATTATGATTATGGAAATGTTTATAAATTGTCATAGTATGATTAATACATTATTCTCCCAGCATTCTGTTGAAGCTGGATTCAAAAGTTATGCATGTTTTTTTGAATAGTTTAAAGGAATATTTATTTATATAATAATTAACACATTTAAAAAAACTTATTTTAAAATAATTAATCAAATTGTCTTTGCGCTGACGAATACGAATTTATGTTATTAAGGAGTTATATAAACCATACTTTTGTTGCTATGCGATGTTTATATACATTTTTTATTTTAGTTTCCAAAAAAGCGAAACTGAACTTTCTTTTTTTCAAACACAAACTTAATTTGTCAGGAAAAATAAAATAATGGAAACATGTGATTACAGTATAAATACGCATTAAAGTGTTGTTAAGGATACAATTTCAATGATCATAACATGTTTGTAGCAATAATAGTATTTGCACTATAACCATATATAGTCCTAGTTATCATATTATGATCATGGAAAGGAATTTCGCCATCATTTATTACCATATTATGAATATTACAAATATATTATGATTATATCGTACTACAGACTTAAAAGCACGTATATTGTGTTTACATTTTTCTATCATATTTCTTTAAATTTTTTTTGTTTACAATTTATTTTGCGTCAGTGCAATAAATTTAAAATAAATAACTTTTTTCTCACTTTTACTTAATTTATAACACTTTTATATATAATAAATAATAACTAAGGCAGTTTCAGTTTCACTTCACCCTAGGCTCACATGGTAGACCGGGTTGAGACCACCAAATTATTCCTTCTTCCACTAAAAATATCACCATTACAATTAACACAACTGCCTTGTTTTTCTATTTTTATGTTTTTTTGTTTATCATTACTTCATTTGTTCTGACTGACTGCTGCTTTCAACTTCTTAGACAAGAATGACACTAAAAGAGTGAAGACGCTCATAGAGAACAGGCTGATCATCTTATAGTTGGAGCAACTATAATGTTGCTGTAGTTAGAGTGAGGAATAGGATAATAAATACTGTATTATGATTGTAGACAAGAGTATAATATGATAAGTGAAAAAAGCAACTATATTATTGGTGAAATATTATTGATACAATAAAAACAACCATTTATGGATGTAGGAAATATACACTTACAATATTTGTCCCATAAAGACTACTGAATATACACATTAAATTAATTTAGTTAATGTTAAGCTCAGCGTTTTAAATGTAAAAACAACCAACTTAATATTAAAAAAATACAATTTTGTAGGTTGTACTTGATAATATGCCAACTAACCGCTGGGATTAGATTAGATTATATGGCACTATGCATCGCGACCAACTTAGGTCTTTTGTGCTGCCTAAAGTTACCCTAAAGATTCAAGCTACCTATAAAGCCAATAATCCTATTAGGCAAAATCTTCATAATGTCCGAAGGGGAGACAAAGCGATCGCCAAGAAACTTGGCACGCCTTTCACAAAGCCTCGGACATTCGCAAAGAACATGCTCCGATGTCTCAGCTACCAGTTCGCAAAACCGAAAGACCCCTTTTGCGCAGGTGGTATCTGAGATTGCAGTGTCCAGTCAGGTAAACCGCTGGGATAGTGGGTATAATTGTCACCAGAGCCTCTGGTGTTGTTTTTTTAAGCGAAGCAAGATTCTTCTATTAATGTGTTGCTGTCTTTGAAAAGGGGATAGAGTAGAGATGAAAGGTATCGAAATATGTAGGGTTTCAAATATTGCAACAAGGTTATATTGCGCGAGATAATACTTCTTAGCACAGCAGTTGCGCTCCATCTGTTACGTGTACACTGAGGAAAATTAAATTTTGTACTCTGAACAGTTGGCTCACTATTTAATCAGCATTATTTGGATCAGAAATACGCTTTTCAATATCGGTTCGCAGACTTCTATTAACAATAAGGGAGTCATTATATTTTTAACAACTCTAGAACACGTATGACAAAAACTTTTGATGAAAACTTTTAATTTTTAGCAATTGCTGTAAGAGTACGATGTGGTTTTTCTTTGTAATTTTGAATTATTTTTTCTCTTACTTTATGTTGATTATCCATTTTTTGACAAACTAACTAATCCGTTTGATTGACACTTTTTACACACAATTTAGGTATATTTTAAAAGCTCACTTGATAACAAAAATTTCGATTGAAGTATGTGAAAGAACTTACAATATAAAATGCGAGCATTAGTTTAACTGATCTCACTCCTTATGATGACAGTTATTTATAAAAACAACTAAAGAAAAATACTGCAATTTTTTGTAATAGTTGTCTTAGTATTTTAATAAATAACTACCCAAACAGTAAACAGTTCATTTTTGTTAGTTATTTAAAAAAAAAAGTGGAATATTTTGTCGAGTTTTTAAAAATTCTAGTTTAGTTTGTTTGATATTATGGATATGTTCATAGTTTGCAAATAAAAATTTGAAAATTTAATTGTAATGACCAATGCATAAGAACGTAGTAACCCAGTGTAGAAACGGTAATGACATATCATTCTTTTTCCTACTTCCAGTAATGGTACCAGCTTATTCTCTGCCTTCCTTGAAATCAAATATATAATGAAATACTTATTACTAGTTAATTTTCACAATATTTCAATACAATAAATAATGCCTTACTTAAGTACTTATTTTTTTTCATTATTTTAAATATAAAGTAATGATCTAAAAAAAAATTCAAAAACTTATTTTTAGACCCATTATTTTTTTAACTCTAGTAAAACATTATAACTACTTATTTTTGATTTTTTGATAAGCTGGAAAGTAATGACAAGTTGTGCAAGCAAGTCATTTATGTTTTTATCTATCATGTATAACAATGTCGATATAGCTCAGATGATAGAGCGGTTGACTGGCAACTAAGACGACCGAGTTTGAATCCCGCACATTTATTAAAAAAAATGTTAATAAAAAAATATTCTTTTATTAAATTATTTTTTTTTTTAATTTATGTTTTGACTCATTATTTTTGTTCATACTGGTGGGCATATAGGTAACCACGTATTTTTCTATTCTTTGTAAGGTGTTTAGTAATGATATGTCATTATTTTGCGTGACATCTCCATAAAATGTAATGTAATGTGTAGTAATGTACTTATATAACCACTTATATAAAAATATTTATTTATAAATTTTTTTTTAAATAAATTAGTACACGTGACTCCAGTTTGTCAGTCAACCGCTCTAACATCTGAACTATCTCGACATGTTATACTTGATAGATAAAAACATAAATGACTTGTTTGTAGAAAAGATCATTACTTATCAGCTTGCAAAAAGTCTAAAATAAGTAGTTATATATGTACTTAAAAGAGTTGAAAAAGTAATGAATCTAAAAATAAGTTTTCCAAAAATTTTGAGATCATTACTTTACAGTTAAAATAATGATAAAAACGTGTACTTATGGGTAACACATTATTTTTTAAAATAATTAATTGGTTATTAATAAATCCATATTATTTGTGGTAAAGTAATGCAGATAGTAAGATGGTGTCAATACTGGTTGTGAGTAATGACATGCCATTACCGTTTCTACACTGCACTCAAAAAAAAAAGTTTGTAAAGTCAGCAAAAAATTTTGCTGAGTCAGCAAAATTTTAGTCAGGAGGATGCTTGCAAAAAAGTTGCTAATGTCAGAAAAATCTTTTGCTGAAAATCAGCGAGCTGATTTTTAGCAACAAAATTTGTAGATTCAGCAAAAGTTTTGCTAACACTTAGTAGATTAGAAATACAAAAACCTTGCTAAAAATTAATAAATTTTTTGCTGAATTTTAGTAGACTGAAAAAAACGCAAAAAATTTGTAGAAAAATTGTAATTTAGTTAATTTATTTGCTGAAAATCATAAAACATATTTTTGTGATTCTTTTAAAAATAATTTACTATAATAACGAAATATAAAAATTTTCATTTTTCCACATTGACGACATGAATTAATTTAATATCTGAAAATATATAGAAATAAATATATATAACATAACAAAAATTGTCTTTCAATTACTTACATCAAAGGTTGTCTAAATGATGCTATCGCAACTGCCGAAGATAATTATAGAAACGAAAAAATAAACAAAAACAAACGAAACGAAAAAAAACAACCCTTTTTGCAATAAGAAAAAGGAACCATACCTAAGATGTGTGTCTTTGTCTTTCACTTTACTCTGTCTACATTTCTGTATATGTTTGTTTGCAATTTGACCACACATATAAACATTTAGTTTAAATAAATAAATATTTTATTTTGTCTTTTATTTAATTAATAGACAATTATTTTCACAAGCCGGTGACAACGCAAAATTAAAGTTGTTTTAATCCTCAATTTTGTTTTATGTATGAAAAACAGATACAAAAGTCTTCCATGGTTGATTTTTTTATATGTCTTATTAGAGTTGTACTTTTTAGTATCATTTTCCTCTTATCTACTACATCTTGACATGCCGCGACATCTACTTCATTCTGCGTATATCTTTCAATCTGGTTGTCGTCCACACTATTAATGTTCAGCACAATTATCAGCACAATTTTTTTTAGCAAAATTAATTAGTAAAACATTAGTATATTAGTAAAGCATTAGTATAAAACAGTTAAGTGCTGAATAAGTATAACAAAAATTTTAGCTGAAAACACGATTTTAGCAAAAAATTTTGCTAAAAAATAGTATACCTGATTTACAAGACGTTTTACTAACTTTTCTACTAACTTATTTTTTTGGGTGTGGAACTGGGAACTGGTGCACCGTTTGGAATTTTGACTTTGAGTTTTAAGTAGGGTGTAAAAAAAAAATTGTTTGTTGTTATCGACAGTATATATTTTTGAAATAAAATTTTTTTAGTGTTTTTTTTAAAACTTATGTAGTAAAAAATTGTCAGTAATTTTACGACATTGTAAGTTATTTTTACTAAATATGTTTAGTGTTTTGAATAGTTAAAAATAACAAAATTTTTAGTTATTTTAACGGTAGTTACGTTTTTAACTGAATTTATAGTTGTGTTAACTGTCATTTTCCGTAGATTCTACTGAAAAACTGAGTGTAAAAAATTTCTTCATCTGCTAGTGCAATCCAGATTTATCTACGGACAGGTCTTTGCATGTTTCTGTTGGCGTCACCGAAATTCCTCAAAAACCAATGTAGATGGATGGGTTAGAAGAATCCAATTTAAGAAGGAAAAAGACCAACAGTGTTTGTATTAATTTTGTTTCTTAATGAACACTTTCTGCCTATAGCACTACTCAGCACACTCAGTAATTGCCTGCTGTAAATATTTATAAAGGGCCCGCAAATAACTTTTTTTTTTTTGAAAATGCTATAAAAAAAAACTACTGAATATTTTCTCAAATTTCTTTTTTTATTTGAAAGTACAATCCTTCCGGTTAATAATGGAGAATAATTTCATTCAAATGGCTGCCTCGGCTGGCCATGCAGTAGCCTACATGATCGGTCCAATTTTTAAGCACATTATCGATTGTGTGCAGCTGTATTTCCTCCTCTTCAATTTTTGTGAACAAAAATTCGTTCAACATGGCCCGATAACGATCGCCATTGACTGTAACGGCCACTCCTTGCTCATTTTCGAAGAAAAATGACCCAATTATGCCTCTGGACCAAAATCCGCACCAAACAGTGACTCGTTTTGGGTGTATCGGCACACATTCTGCAACATATACACAACCATATTCGTTCAGCGGAAGGATAAAATTAATTATCTGTCAAATCAGACATGAGCTAAGTGTTAACATTCACGAAATAAGCACTAGTTGAAAAAAAAGTTAGATGGCGGACCCTTTAGTTGTTTGAGTAGTACTGTATTATCTTTATTTTTAAGTGAAAAAGTAGTCATTTGTAGAAGAAATTTAAGTTTTTACTACACTTTTAGTTCATTTAAAAACAATTCTCGTCAAATTACTGTACAATTTACATTAATTTTTTTAGCAGTTTTTTTGTTTTTATTTAAAAAAAAATAGTGAAACTAGTAAATGTTTACTACATTTGTGGTTTATTTTTACTAAATTTGTGGTTAATGTTATCAACAGTAAAACACAAATGACAATGTTAGTTAAGTTTAATAAAATGTTACCCATCCTTTTTTCAAGTGATATTTTATTATTTTTTTACTATATTTGCAGTGGGTTTACTTACATAATATTCTAAGTGTACTATTATGTCAGTTTTGCAATAATAATCTGCAATATTCAAATATTTTACTTTCTATTTTAAAAATGAAAACAAAACATATATTTTTTGATCTTTTATAATAATGTAGTACAATGTCAAGACTATTCGCCCCTCTCTGCCCGGTCCACAATGGTTTTCTGAGAAAGTTCGGTGACTCAAACTGAAACATTTAAATATGTGTATCAGTATCAATCTGCAGCCAGAAAACAGATTTGTTGCAAATTCTGACCCGACACAATAATTTTCATTGACTCAAAATAAATTTGATGATAACTACTAAAACATTCGATAGCTCCAACCGAATCATTTTATATACGGTTTGCAATATACTAACAGATGAGGACATTTTTTTATAATAGTATAACACAGTTTTTGTCAAAATAAATATTAACAAAAAATTACTAATTTTTAATTTTTTTGAATTTTTTACACTATTTAACACTTTTTTATTTCTATTTTTTTTAAGGTGCACAAGACAAAATAAATACCGAAAACTTCCTAACACCAGAAGAATCTTTAAATTTGAAATTTGCAAATGCTAATCAAACAGAATTAGTTAGAGCTGTAAGAGAATCTCTGAGGGAATATGAATTTTATCGTCAAAGAGTAAAACCTTCAAGGTAAATTATAACTCAGAAGAAACAACTTCCAAAAATCCATAAAACTTTTTTTCGTTTCCTGTAGAGTAAAACGTGCTGCTAAACGTGTATGTTATGGAGAATTGGGTTGTTTTGAAGATTCTGGGCCATTTGCCTACCTCGAAATGTTACCATCTCCACCGGAAGAAATCAATACGAAATTCTTTTTTATTCTACTAAAAATAGATCAGATAGGCCTCTTATGGAATTACCATTTCTTAATATGACCGAAGCTTTTAAAAATACCAAAGCCTATATCAAGAAAAGAAGTTTAAATGGTTCAGAATATTCTGATATGACCACCGAAGGTCCCCAAATGACAACGTTGCCACCAAGAAAGACAACTTTTCCAAAAACACCCATGAATCTAAACGATTTGGAGGGTTTGATGAAATGTCCGTACGCATTATAGTACATGGTTTTGGTTCCGCGTGTCCACATGTCTGGATATATGAAATGAAAACGGCGTTAATGGCTGTGGTATGTTTTAAACAAAAATCCTATTTAAAAAGAAATTATGCAATGACTTTAAAATTTACAGGAAGATTGTATTGTTATTTGTGTAGATTGGGAAAATGGTGCTACCTTTCCAAACTATGTCAGAGCGGCTACCAACACTCGTTTGGTGGGCAAACAATTGGCCATGTTGTTACAAAATTTACAAGAATATAAAGGCCTGAATTTATCACGTACTCACTTAATTGGTTTTAGTTTGGGTGCTCATGTATCAGGTTTTGCGGGAGCAGAATTAACTGGTTTATCGCGTATAACAGGATTAGATCCGGCCGGACCTTTGTTTGAAGCCAACATCCTAAAGTTCGTTTAGATAATACAGATGCGGAATTGTGGATGTTATACATTCCAATGGTGAAAATCTTATATTGGGTGGTTTAGGTTCCTGGCAACCCATGGGTGATGTAGATTACTATCCCAATGGTGGCAGAGTACAATCGGGTTGTTCGAATCTATTTGTAGGAGCTGTTACAGATTTTATATGGTGTTAGTATTTAATAGTAATATCAAATATTTCATGGTCTTTAATGCATTTCAATTGTTTTCAGCTGCTCAAACTGCTGAAGAGGAAGAAGGTCGCTCTTTGTGTAATCATCGTCGCGCTTATAAATTCTTTATTGACTCAGTAGCTCCACGTTGTTTGTTTCCTGCTTTTCCTTGTGCAAACTATGATGATTTCTTAAAAGGCAAATGTTTTCCTTGTGCCCAAGATGATGAAGATTTGGCTGAGGGTGTTCCCCGTTGTGGTAATATGGGCTATTATGCTGATCGTTCTTCGGGTCGTGGACAACTTTATTTGGTTACTCGTGAAGAGGAACCATTCTGTGCTCATCAATTTCAATTACAGATTTTCAATTCCTTCAATGACTTGCCTTTACGTACAATTGGTCGTTTGGAAGCTATTTTAGAGGGTGAAGGTGGTCTTAATGAAACATTCCAAATATCAGAGTAAGTTTTAATTAAGAAATTTAACAATACAAGCTTTAGATTCTTTAAAAATTCATGGTTGATGTAATTCCTTACAAATCTTTCGGTTGCTGCCCGAATATGGTTGAGACAACCTAATTTTACGTAAACTCGATATAGACAACAAATATATTTTTTGAACGTAAATTTTGCGTTGAAACTTCCAATTTTTTTAGATTCTTAAGGTCTTTACAGTCCACTAATTTTATTCCAGAACAGCTTCTTTTACCACCGGTTGCATAAAACCGGTTCTATAACAGGTTCCTGGGAGTCAAAATATAAGGTTTCACTAACACAGAACCGGTTCTAAAGCAAGCTTTTGTTGTTTGGAGGTAAAGAACCTGTTGTAAATAGGACAAACTCCATACAAAAATAATCGGTTGTAGAATATAAATTAGAACCTATTGTAATACAGTATAAGTTTTTCTGCCACATGCTGTTTGGATTTTACTATTTTACTGGGTAAGTTTTGCAAAGCCACTACTGATTGTGAGTTACATCTTTGTAATTCTTATAAAATCTTAATGATCCCCAATTGAGTTAAGTCTTTGCAAAACGAAAGTCTTAACTACCCTCAATTAAGCTTACTCTTTGTAAAACTTTGGAAGCATTAAAAATCCACGTCTTAGATAAGTTTACTTTTAAAACCTTGATGATCTCAGATTGAAAAATTTTAGAAATCTTAGAAAAATTTGGAAGTCTTAAAAATCCTCAATTGAATTGAGTTCTTGAAAAATTTTTGAAGTCAATAAAATCCACTATTGATTACACTTTTTGCAAAACTTTAAAAGTCTATAAAATCCACGACAAAGCTCAGTCTATGCTAAACTTTAAAAGTCTTAAAAATGCACGATTAAGTTCAGTCTTTGCAAAGCCTTAAACTTCTTCCAAAAAACACGACTGAGTTTAGTCTATGCAAAACCATGAAAATCTTATCATTTTAGTAGTTTTTTCTGCAACGTAATTTTAAACGAATTTTTAGTAGTTTTAGCAAAAATTTGACAAAAGTTTTTCTAGCAGTGTAGTGTCGAATTAATTTTTTTAAATCTCTACGTCATATGATACAGGATTTGAAATCAGGAGATCAAATGGAATAAATCATTTCCAAATATCTCGATGTTTCTGAAAACTTGAACAATTATACCATGTTTGAGGTGAACCTAAATATTCGATTTATCTCTAAGACCATATTGGTCTAACTGATTGATATGATCCGAAAGCTGCAAATATCGTCTGTCGATACAAAACACAGGGAAATCGGTTGAAAACAAAAACTGAAAATGGGTTAAAGGCCTCGTTAGTTAAAATTTGTTAAAACTTTTATTACGATAAATATTTTAAACTACACTGATAATAATCCATGCATAAAAATACCAATAAATGTCAAAATAACAAAAACTTTCGCAAAATTAACCAATATTTGTTCATTATTATTTTCGTATTTTTAGCATGTATTACTATGAGTGTATAAATATGATATGCGGGCTATAATTTTAAAAAAGTTATTATTTACCTGTTTTATTAATACTGTTTTTCTTTTATTATTTTCACAGAAAAGATGATTCTGAATTCTTTGCTGGTGATATAGTCTCAAAAATTATTGTACCACATCCAGCACTCGGCTTTCCCACTACATTAAGTTTAAATTATAAACCCTATAGCGGTTGGCTATCAAAGGGATTACCTCACTGGGATATCGACAAAGTTATACTAACCGATAGTTATGGCCGAAGTCATTCGATATGCAAAACTAATACCAAATTATCAACAGGAGCTCCAGTACGTATAAAACTACAACCGGGTAATTGCGAATTAGATAATCAAGATGAATATGGGGCGTTTACGAGCAAACCACCTACAGAAGTTCCCGATACAACAGCACAAGAAAGTGTTAATTTACCAGAGTCGGATGCTGTAGAAACTATTAAGAAACGTAAGAATTTCCTAAATTTAGGAACAAGTTTCAAATTAGGAGAAAATCAATCATATCCCATAGAAGATACTGAAGATTTACCATGGCAACCAATATTGGAGGGAAATTCTTTAGATAAAGAATTGGGAGAAACTAGTAGAAGTTTTTCATCAGAGCCGGTGGAAATATTTGAACCGGTTTTAAATGACAAACGATTAAATGTCAATCGAGGACGTAATTTAAATGATTATACAGCCAAAGATGAGATAATGGAACCGATATTAAAAGCCACTACACCGGGAGTTAAAAAAGGCAAAGAAATTATATTAACTGAAGCTCCGACAACTGATAAACCAATTAAACTAGAAATTATTAAAATTTCGTCCATAACTAAAGGAGATAGAGCAAAATCGTCTACAGAAGAAGAAACTATAACGGTACAACTGTTTCCCTTTCGTTTAGGAGAACTTTTACAACGAGCCGAAAGATATGCTAGAGAAACGATTTTACCATTAATTTCGGTACAAGCACCACGTTTTTTTGGTTTTAATTTTGCCAACAATGAAGAAGCTGTTAAATCCGAAACCAGAAAACCTCGTTATATACCAAGATTTGAAGATGCTTTTGCAAATAATACCAATAAAAATCAAACTAAGCGTAGTAATAAAAAATCAAATGATTTACCAACTTCAGAATCGAGAGAACAAAGAAATATATTTCAATTATTACGACCTACAACTGATCCACAATCTGCAGAACAAGAAGAAGTAGAACCTCAAGAATCCAATAATGAAGTAACTTATTATACTAATATACTACGAACAGAATCACGTTCTTTAAAGCCTGAAGATCCCGAATATGAACCGGTTTTCATAGATTTACCAACATTTAGACCACCACGTAAAGTAAGATCTGTACGTTCGTCTTTAATTTACAAAAAGAGAATATTAAAGAGACCTTAGTTTTTTTTTTATTTTATTTATAGACAATAATGAAATATGATTCGATATTTTGAAATGTTTCGATTTTAATTTTTAAGTAAACTTTTTAATTTACTGCTTAGCAGTTTATTTTAAAGTCAATTGTAATTATATGTGATATTTTGAGAAATTTGGCGTTAAAAATTGTTATTTTTTAGATGTTGCGCCATTTGTTGTAGCTAAAATGAGTAAATTTTCCTTAATTTCTTTTTTTTTTTAAATTTAATATAAAAAATAAGTTGATTGAATATTTAGTTATAAGTATTTATTTATTATAGTTGTTTGTATATACTACTTAAATAATGATTTAATATAATAATTTGTTAACAATTTCAAATAGTTAATAATTAATTAAAAATTAAGAGTTTCTTTATAAATAAAAATAACAACAATGAAAATCAATTTGGTGCACATAAAGTTTACAATTTTTATAACGCAAAATCGGTAGGTGGTTTTCGTGATTGAAATGGCTAACATATCCACTAAAGACGTGTGCTTAAGTAGAACTGTAAGTATTAACAGACAACACAAATATACACACCAGTGATGCAAAACGTGGCACAATAGGGCCATTTGTGGCACTTTTGACTGCTTGATGGCCCTGTGGTACTTTCTTATCTATTTTGGCCCTTTCAGCTCAAAATTTAACTAACTAATTTAAACCGTTTAGTTCAGACTTTTGTGAAATTTGCCTGATTTTTTTTATTCGATGTGAACATATGCTAGTTCCTTAGAGAATGAAAAACGGGGAGTTGTTTAGTTTTTTATAAAAATTGCATTCAAAATCATATATTTTCGTACCAGGAGGTCAGGTTTTAAATTTTTGAATGCAGGACGATAACATTTTTAAATCTTTTTATATTTATCCAAATTTTTAAAAGAAGTGCCGCAAATAATTTTTTATTAAAAAAATGTCTTTTTGGAGGCTTTTTTAAAATGTTATGTTATCGCAAGAGCGAAAATAATTTATGAGAATTCATAAAATATGTTAAACTTAATTGTCAGCGGTGTTTGTCTTGCATTTTTAAAAAGCATTAAAATGACGAACTCTAATTAACAAATTAATATTATTTTTGAGATAGGCGTGGTAGAGAAGATTAAGCATACTTTTCTAAAAATCATAACTACATTGTAAATTTCTTATTGAATTAGACTGCACAGTTTCTGGTAACACAAACTTCATCAGTAATCCTTTTTTTGACAATACTGTAATTATTTGTTATGGTTTTTATTGTTTGATTGCATCTATATGAAATGTTTATTTTATTAAATGCAATCCTGACCGAGGCTTGACAGAGGCTCTAACCAATTGATCTAAAGTAGGTCGATTTTTGCTGTGGCTTAAAACCAGTTTCAATTACACGGGGTCGATTTTACATTTAATTGTAATTGCAGAAGATAGCTAAGACAAACACCACAACAATTCACAATTGTTAGAAAATCATATGTAATCTAGTTTCCACTATTTCCCACATTTTGTGAGTTGGCGCAACTATGATGTATTTTTTGTACATACGGTAGTTTGGCTATTCACGTAGTTGGGGAAGAGTTGCCAGGGAGCAAATTTTTGATATATTTTATTGGGGATTTTTGGATTTTATTCATCGTCTTCTTAGACAGTGTGCAATTAATACTATAATTAATATGCACATATTTTTCAATTGTTTGAGATAGGCGTGGTAGAGAAGATTAAGCATACTTTTCTAAAAATCATAACTACATTGTAAATTTCTTATTGAATTAGAATTATTTTTATTTTAGTAAAAATCTAATAAAATGGCCCTACAGGGATGATAAATGGTATTTTCAAATAGTACCAACCAGCATAAAAAATTGTAGGTTCAATACCAGAAACTGCGCAGTCTGATTCAGGAAAAGTGAAAAATTTACAATGTAGTTATGATTTTAGAAAATACACTCATTCTTCTCTACCACGTCTTTCACAATTAAAATTAAATAAAATTGCATATTAATTATAGTATTATTTGCTATTGTGTGAAAAAGACGTTAAAATTCAAACTCAATCTTTAATTTTTATTTATATGTAAATAGTACTAAAAGAGTCGAAGGAGTACCATGGTACTTTTCCGGATCAAATAGTACCAAAAAAGTACTATAGTACTAACTTTATCATCCCTGTGGCCCTATCAAAGGTATTTTTGGCCCTTTTAAATTGTCAATTTGGCCCAAAACTAAAAAACTCAAAATGCATCACTGATACACACCAATTGTTTGTTGTATAAATAAGAGATTGAGTATAACTGTATTGTATGGCACTGTTGCCAGGTTTGACGATTTATCGTCATTTTGACGATTTTAGTACCTAAATTACTAAATGATGATTTGACGATTTTTGCTTCCAAAATGACGATTTTTTAACAAACGTTTAATATGTCAGCAAAACATGTTTATTTTCTATTATTAAAAAATCACCGGATCTATTTTTGGATTTTTATTATTTCGTTAAATTTCGCAAAATAGTTATTTTGTGGATTCATGTTAGATTTATTTTAATTTATTTTCTGCACTTAATAACGGTAAAGACCACTGCAAATGCAGCTAAAAACAAATGAAATTTCACCTGAAAAAAGAACGACTTTCATTTTAGTAACTTCAACTAACATAGTCATTTGTTTTTTACTGTTCAAAAAATTAACTACAATTGTATTAGTCGTTCAGTCAGTGCAGTAAAATATAAACAAACATTAATTTGCTTTATTTTTTTTAAATAAAAAAAAAAAATACTGTACAAAATGAATGTAAAATCATAATACTGTAATTTAATGTGGTTTGTTTTTTAAATGAACTACAATTGTAGTAAAAAATGAAATTTTTTCTACAAATGACTGCTTTTTCACTTAAAAAACAATATACTGTATTACAACTGAAACAACGACAAATATTTACAGCAGAAGTTCCCTGAGTATGTGCTTACTTTTTTCATGGTTGGCAAACACTACCTTTTCATTACAAAGGCAGATGCTTGCCAGGGCCATACCAATGCCGTTATGAACGTTTTAAAGCTACGATTCCAATAGTGGCATGTGTCTTTACAGGATTTATTTCAAAATTATACCCATTAAATTTTGTTACAACAACAAAATAACGTTATAAATCGTCGTTTCGGTATTTTAGCGTTATTTTGACTTTAACTAGTTCAAGATATTTCAAAATCAAACAGGTTTAATAGAAAACTAAAACCGTTTACATAATGGAAACGGAATCGCTTTTTTTTAATTTCCATTCCGCTATTAGTGTTACTGTGATAGCCAATCGTTATTATGAAAAGTTATTGAATGCCAACCCTGCTTTTTTTTAATATTTATATTTTTATAAAGGAATTAACAGTTAAAGTGGTGAAGTGCTATCGTTATAAAATATCATGATTTTCGAAGTTTAAATTACAGAAAAGTGTAAAAAATCGTATTATATCACACCGATAGTACATGAGCATTTGAAATGTGAATTACATTATTATTATTTTTTTTTATTAAAACTTTATCCCACTTGTAACACATATTTTTTGTTATTTTTTTGTTTTGACGATTTTTAAAAATATAATGACGATTTTTATTGGAAAATTGGACGATTTTATGCTCACCATACCTGGCAACACTGCATGGAATATTTGTTTTGTTCTCAAATAACTGTAGTATAAGTATTTTTAAGAAACTGGTGATACTACTTCTTAAGAAGGGCTTATTGTAAAAACTTGATAAGCCAAATTTTATTTTTTAGTTTGTTTTCTCCATTTAAAAGTGGAAAAAGCAAGAAATATGACTTTTGTAGGACGTTTATACTCTAGGTACGTGTAATAAGTGATTAAGCAACAGTTCTATCATTTATAAATCAATGGATGTCTAGAAAAGAGTGGAAATCTGTAAAACAATAAATGTGGCTTATAATGTTTTTACAATAAGCCCTTCATATATTTTTCAAATAATTATAGTGAATTTTGTATTTAAAAATTATCAATAGTTAAATTAAATAAAAAATTGTGTCTAATGTACATAAAAAATCCCCGAAAATTGAAAAAAAAATTGCTAGAATTAAAAAAATTTGCAAGTTAAAAAATCTTTAAAATTGAAAAAAAAATCGACAAAATTGAAAAATCCCAACATGTTAAAAAATTGCTAAAATAACAAAAATCGTTAAAAATATTGGTTATACATATTAAAAAAAATTGCAAAAATTAAAAAAAAAGCCAAAAACCAAGGATGTCAACCGAAACGAATAACCTTTTACCGGTTAAGTTATCCAACAAAAACGTCGTTGATAAGAAGCATTGATAAGTATTTGGTTAATACACAGAGAGAATTTCTTGGACGAGTTTTAATTAAATTTGTTCACTAAACTGATGAAATTTCTTCTTAAACTTTATGAAAAAGCTTTATAGATTTAATGAAACCAATTTTATTTTAGTGTAACTTTTTCATTCGAGGTGTGTTTTAATAAATAAAATAAAAATTTTCATCAAAAAATTGCTTAAAAATTTATTGATAAATCGAAAAATAATAATAAAATAAAAATACAGGTAAGGAATATAATGTAAGGAAATGTATTAAAAAACGTCAATAGTGACTTATACCGCTAAATGCTTTTAAAAATCGTTAGATTTGGCAAGAAAATAGCTAAATTGGCAACAGTGGTTAGCTCCAAATTATCTCACTGTGATAAAACTGCTTCAATACCGCGACCATATGTCGTGCGCTAAACTTTTAAATAGCAAACGATTTGAAATAACGTTATAACGTAAACTTGGCAGCACTGGCAAATGACAGCTCTATCTGTTGTTTTAATCAAAAATCAATCTGGCAACGTTTTATCAAAAAAAATTAAGTTTGTTAAATTGATTTTTGAAAATTAATAATTACTTTCTTGCTAGATGCAACATAGTTGTGTTTTGTTGCTATACGTATCACGATATTCTATACAAAACTTAGCATTCCACATCTTAAGATTTAAGATTTTATACGAAATAATGAGGTTTATATATTTACTAGGGTTGTCAGTCGAAAAAAATTATTCGATTAATCGAACAAACAAAAGCAAAATTTGAACGAACACTTTTCAAATCATGATTTTTCGAATAACGAATACTTCGAATACATTTGACGATTAATCGAATAATAAAAAAAAAAACAAAACAAACACTTGAAAATTTACCACTTTTCTAAACATTTTTTAAAAATTTAGATTTGGCAAAACAAAATAAATTTTTTTTAGTTTCCACAGGCTTGCAATTTGTGAAACTTTCATAAATCGCTTTGCAAGATAATGGACACTAATGGGTAAAGAATAGGGCAACCAATAAGCTAAAAAAACGCGTTTAAAAACCAGAAAAACAGTAAAATAAGCCGTTTAAATAAAAAAATAAGCTGGTAAATTAAAATTTTTTTGAATAAAATCGTTACTACAATTAAAATTTGTATACAATTTGTTGCTCAGTTAAATAAAAATTAGAGAAAAGGGTTCTCTTAAGTTTTTAAGTCATATTCACACTAGATAGCAAAACACTTGTTTTGCCAAAACACGTATTAATGCTCTTTATTCTATTCCAATAGATCTTTAATCTTTTCCACTCGTTTTGGTTTGTCAAAATATTTTTTCCAATTTTTTCCAAAATATTTTTTTAAACACAACAATAGTAGCAACAAATTTTTAACTTTCAATAAAATAAAACTTCGAAATACTGATTGCTAGAAAACAACGCTATTTAAAAAAAAAAGCTGAAATAAGCTTAATTTTTAACACCTTCTTTACCAACGTGTCTTTGAAGAAACATAAATTTTTAAGAGCCTATAACTTCTAATACAAAGGCAATAAAAAGGATGTTAAAATTTGAAGTCTTGGCTACAAACGTGGTTTAAAAAATTAGAAAATTTGTAAAGAAATTTCTTAAAAAAATATTTAAATAAAAATATAAGTATGACCGGCATAGTAAAAGTGACTTGCTAGTTTCGATAGAGAGATATGTAGGCCATATCTGTGATGGAAAAAAGTTAAAATTTTTTTTGCTAAAACTACTAAAAATGGCGTTGCAGTAAAAACTACTAAAATTAGCAGATTTTTTTTTTTCTAAATATTAGTAAGATAAGATTTTTTTTTCAGCTTCGTCAGGGATAGTATTTATTAAATAAATAATCTTTCGTCAATTTTTACATTTAAACTTTAAAAACATATAATTTGTTTTTATACACCACGACATAAAAATAATATAAGTAAAACTTTAGTTCAAAACAGTTAAGTTCTAAATAAGTATAACTAAAATTTTTGCTGAAAACATATTTTTAGGAAGAAAAATTTGCTGAAAAACTTGATCTACAAGACGTTATACTAACTTTTCTAATAACTTATTTTTTTGAGTGTAGCATTTATAGCAAAATGTGCAAAATATGCATTTATAACAAAATATGCAACAACAAATCGATACCACTTTGTTGCAAATTCTTTAATACGGAAAAGTATTTGACCAAAATCGATTTCGTGCTACTGACTACAATTGAAATTCCTTGCCTTAGTTATAATATTACAAGCAACATTTTTAAAACTAGCAGAATTTAAGAAATAATCCATAAATTTTAATAATTTTTGGAAAATGTTTACCTTATTTCGCTTATAACGAACTAAATTGTCTAGTTCACAGCAGTTCGTTATAACCTAACTCCACTGTAATGAGATTTAAATGGCAAATTTTGGAACAGCAAATTTATATGTAAAACGAAAATTGTTTCAACCAATTCTAAGTCTATAGCGGTTGTAGTGGCATAAAAAAGTTAATTTCTGTCCCGTAATTAAAGATTTTACCATTAATAATTAGCCATGTTTGAACACGCGTCTTTCTAATATTTTTGGTTGGTTTTTTAAAGAGCTAGACAAATTGTGTTACTATTTCACCCCGAATTTCCCTACTTTTCAAATGTATTACTAGAGAATTATTGTTTTTTAATTTAAATTAGTTATTAAGGGCGTGTAACTTTCGTATAAACAACCAGAGTTAAACTTTATCCTTAGATATTTCAATATAACTTTGACATTTATAACTATGGTTAAGCCCTAAGCTTGTAGCATATAACGTAGTTTTTTTTTTTGAAAAGCAATTAAGCCAAGGGTTTGTACAAGCTTGTTGAGAAGCAGCACGCAACCGAGTTCTGGTGATATAAGTTAGCAAGTCTAATTCCCATATTTTGTATATCCAATGCGTTCAACGCTTCACCTACGCCAACGCGAACGCTAAGTAAAAAACATGTTATTTTATAAATCACTACGTCACCGCGTTGGTTCAACACTGAACTAATACGTTATCACTTCAATTGCCAAATCATTGCGTTATTATGGTTTCCTACATACATGACAGTACTGAACTAAAAAAACAAAAAGTTGAGAAAACCAGGTTTTTTATGATCTGGTAACTCCATCAGCTGTGATTGTGAATACAAATGTAAATACAGCTGATTAAAATTTAAAACCAAATTCAAATTTGTGTTTATAGCTTTTTTTAATTTTTTTCATTTGTTTTATTTAAAGCAGTTTTTTTGTTTCATTAAAAAATATTACAAGTGGAAAATTGTTAACATTATAGAAAATAAACTAAAATATTTTTTTTTCTATTTGTGGTTATTTAAAAATATGTAAGCTAACGCTTCAAAAATTGGGTGTTTAATTTGACAGTTCAAGTGATAAAAAAGTAAGCGTTGCGTTTTACACAGTTGGCTTTTTCAAATAATTCAGTTTAAAATAACGTAATAATCAGCTGTTGCAACGCGAGCAGTCACTTTTTTGAACACGGTGATTTAAGAAATTTAAATAAGGCCAACGCAAGGTGAAGTGAGGCGTAGCGTTTTACAAAAGAAGGGCATAAAACTTAAAAAAATAACTTATTTCAGAACTTAAACTTCATTATGTTTCTTATCAATTTTTAGTTTAATCGACCTTTTTCTAATTATATTTTAATATTGCATTAGATTATTTTAATTTGGGCTTTCAAGGTCATGCATTTTCATAAATGTAAATAAAAGATTAATTTAGTTAATTTTTTCATCCAAAGTTTCTCTGGAATATTTTTCAGCTTCACCAGGGATACTATTTATTAAATAAATAATCTTTCGTCAATCTTTACATTGAAACTTTTAAAACATATAATTTGCTTTTATGCACCACGACATAAAACACCAAAATAAATTAATAAATAATAAATGCAAAAATAATTAAGTAAAAATTAAATCACATTAAAATCTATAAACTAAATACCACAGTTGGAGTAAGGTTAAGGATACGTGTACGTAATTTTAATTAAATAAATAATATCACTCATACGTCAAGTAGGTTCTAATCAGAGTTCGATAATTTATGTACCACTAACATAACGTTGCTATCAAAAAAACCAATACAACGATCTCTATTGTTTCGTTCGTATTTATAAACACAACACAAGTACTCAAATCGTTGTTTGTAATATAACAAACGGAACAAAGCGAAAATGTTTCTTTCGTCAAACATTATTATTTCGTAGTGGTTATTTTTTTGTGTTCAATTAACTTAAACATTAAAACGCGTTTTTTACGTTGTGGTTGGCAAAATAAAGAAATGATTTTTCTGCATGTTATCAATGTTTTTTTGCATTAGTCTTATGAGATTTCACTGGAACTCCTCCGTTGAAACTTTTTATTAACTAATGCAATTATTTATAAAATTCAATGAAAATTTTTTTCACTTGTAATATGACATAAACACTAAGAACGGTTTACAAATAGCTTTCTTCTATTCCATAAACACAACAAAATCAAACTGTTTGAAATATTGGACAAACAGAACAAAATCGTTTAGTCTCTCATCGAAAACTAGTTTGTTAAAGTGTTTGTGTTCTGTTTACAAATCAAAATGAAAATAAAGAAATTTTGTGTTTATGTTTACTGTGCACAACAAAATGATTGTGTTGAGTTTCAGCAAAAAGCAAAACAGAACGATAGAAAAACGTTTGATTGTGTTTAAATTCGAACTCTGGTTCTAATAAGTAGTAGTTATGCGTAAACTGTAAATGAGTAAAATTTGTATGAACATTCGTTAAGGCGACCAAAAAAATTAGTTCATTTAAAATAAGTACAATTGTACCATGTTTGTCATCTCTGGTGCACGCAGTGATTTAAAGTGATGCCAGATTGTATGTAATTAAGCAGATTTACGGTCTGTTTTTGTAAGACGTGTCACTCAAAAAATTCGTGTAAATGAGTGAAGAAATTCATTTTGGGGTTTTGTAATGCAAATGTCACTTTGAATTGAGTGAAAACGTAAGAGTTGTCGTTTTCGTCTCTTTTTTTTGGTTTCCACAATGCAATTTGAAACGTCACAAACAGTGTTACCATATTGCCAGTTTTAACTGTTTTTTCCAGTTTTTTAGGATGCGTAACAGTTTTCCAGTTTTTCATGAAAAAAAACAGTTTTTGTTTAATTTCAGCCTTTTTTCAGTTTTTCCAGTTTTCAACATTTTACCTGCTCGATTTACTTTCTTTTACTTGAATCTATAAATTTAATACAAAAGTTGCACAAAATGTTTCAATAAAAAATAATACTACTCATTGAATGCAACTGTGTATTAAGTTTTAATTCCCTTTTTAGCATTTGTTTGTGTTAAAATTTTGTGGAATCAAACGAAATGAAATCAAATTTAATCAAAAAGTGTATAACTGATATTTTTATGTAATTAAGTAAGATCTCAAAATGTGATGAATTATTTTGTTTTTTATGGTTTATTTATATTTTTTAAATATAAATATGTTTTTTTATATTATATTTTTTTTTACTTTAAACACGTACACAGAAAAAAAAAACATATTAGGCCTATTGTTAATTAAAATGTAGTTTTATACCAGAGCACAACTTGTGATCTGTAATAACATAAATTTGAAAATATTTTTTTTTGTTAGTATAATTAAAAGTTAGTCTACAACAAAAAATATTTTTTTTTTCTGTGTATATAAATATGTTATGTGTTTAATGTTTTTTATGTTGTTTTATGTTTAAATAAAATGCAATTGAATTCAAAATGCACATATTAACTGTGTTTTTTTTACTGTTTTTTATTTAAAAAAAAAAACAGTTTTTTCTTACAGTTTTTTTGAAAAAATACATGGCAACGCTGGTCACAAACGTCAAAAACAGACGTTCACAAAAAAGTATTCGTCAAAGAAAAAAGGCAACACAATTCAATATTAAAAAAAAAAAATACAGTAAAACTCGGTTGAGACGAACCCTCGGTTAATAAAAAAAAAATACAGTAAAACTCGGTTAAGACGAACCCTCGGTTAATACGAACTAATTTAAAAGTCCCGACGTTTTGGCAAAAATTTTCATATAAAATACATCTTATAATACGAACTCGGTTAATACGAACCCTCGGTTATTACGAACTGTTTTAAAGCAGTCCCAAAGATTTTTTTTTTCTTTAAATTAAGAATTTTAATCGAATTTTTAGTTGTGAGTGCATGAAATGCTAATATTATTTTTATTTTTTATTTATGTAAAAATCTTGTTTTTGTTTTAATAAATACATATTTTTTATCGTTAAAAATACCCGCTTAATACGAACCTCGCTTAAGACGAACTAATTTATTTGGTCCCTCGGAGTTCATCTTAACCGGGTTTTACTGTAATACTTTTAACAAAAAATTGTAATAAAAAAAGAATAATGATTTTTATTTTTATTTTCATTTATATTTATATTTATTTACATTTTTAGTTGTAAATGTTTTTGTTTTTTTTTATACAAATTATATTTTTATATCCACTTTTATTGTTTTCTAAACAAAATAAATAATTTTTTTTAAGCAAAAATCAGCTGTTTTTGTTTATATTTCAATTATAGTGTTGGGTTGCCATCTAGCAACGAAAAATGAGTTATTTGTATATGAAATAAACTAACAAAAACCGAAAAGCAATGTCATGGCAATCTCTACTGTTTGACATAACATAAAGCTTAACGTACTCAAACGTAAGTCAGGCGAACGAATTATAAAAACTCATTTCCTTACGTATTCGTTCGGGTGCCACACGTTCGTCTGAAATTATACACGTATTGTAAAAACAGACCGTTAACACTTAACACAGTATTGAATTTTTGAGATAAAATTTCAAGGTGTACAACTGACAATGTTTGCTAATAAGGCATTCTATTGTTGAAATAAAACAAATTTTTGTTTAAATTTTTTTCAGTATTTTTATTTTTTCTCTTTATTTTTAGTTTTTTAGACTTTTTATGCCAAATATTTTATTACCATTTATAGTTTCAATATGTATAATTAAATTGTTTTTGTTGTTGTTGTTGTTTTTATTATTGGTTGGTTTTTCTTTTATATTCTATATATTCATACGATTTATATTTTGTTGTTTGGTTTCTAAATTTGTTTCTTTGTTTTTTAAGTTTACCACAAATATATATATATACCGTTAAATAAACTTAAATTAATTAACTAAATTATAAATATATGTATGTATATATAGATGTTAATGTGTACTTTTTAAGGGTTTTTTTTCTTTTTTATTATGTATATGTATATATATATATATATATATATATATATATATATAATATATATGTATATGTATGCACAGCGCATACTCTAGCGACATTTATTCGTTCCCCCGCATAGTTTAGGGACATTTGCTTACTTTGGGGACTGTCCGCAAAGTTTTCACGCCTTTTCATACATCGAACCAACTGTCCTCATCTTATACGCTAGATGTATGAAAAGGCGCGAAAACTTTGCGGACAGTCCCCAAAGTAAGCAAATGTCCCTAAACTATGCGGGGGAACGAATAATTGTCGCTAGAGTATGCGCTGTGCATACATATGTATATATATATAATATATATATGTATACATATGTATACATATGTATAAATGAATGTATATAGAATATTTGGTGAAGTGTGGTGAATTATTTTTTTAAAATTAATATTCATTCAAACTTTTGTTAAGAATTTATTTATTCTTCTGGATTGCTGAATTTTGTTTTAACAAAATTGGAATTAATTTAAATAAAAAATAAATTAAAAAAAAAATTGTAACGCCAGCGTCACAGATTTATTAATTTGTTTGTTTTTTTTTTGTAGTTTTTGGGAATTTTTTTCATTTCCAAATATACTTTTTGGGTGTTAAATATTTACCATGTATAGGGTGTATTGTATGTTTGAAATGTTTACCAGGAGGTGATAGACATTTTTATTAAGTTTTTTATTTTAACTTTTGTAATATTTCATGATAACATTTACATTTATTTTCATTACAGTTTTTTATTTATTTGTTTTTTAATTGGAATTTCTAAATTATTTACACTTTTAATACGAATAGTCATTTTTTAAATATTTGCTAAATATTTTATTTCATTTTTACACTGCACTTTAATATTTATTTTTTTTACTTTATATATTTCACTGTCAAATATTAAAGTACCTACTCTTATTATTATATTTTAAAGTTTTTATAGAACTAATTTAAAAATTAGTGTACTACACATACAAAAATTCGTTGCTAAGTAAAAAGAAGAAAATTTCTAAAAATAATGTTTTTCGCATTTATTTGCCAAGTTTTTATTTTTTTCCACTTAATTTTTGTAGAATTTAAAAAAAAAAAAACTTTATTAATTGATATTTTTCTAATTACTTGGCAACGATTTTTGTGTGTGTATATTTCTCAACCTTTTCTTTAGTTTTGCTATTTTTTTTTCCAAGTATACTTGTGTTTTTATGTCAAGTATTTATGTAAGACATTTTTGGCATTGTAGCGTTTTTATTTTTTTTATATTAAAATATTTACAAAGTTTTAACGCTCAGTGCTTTGTGTTTTGCGAAAAATTTTTCTTTTAATACTAATCAACATTTAAACGTTTACTTTTGTTTGTTTGACATTTACTTAGGTATCTTCCAAAGAGATTGCTTATTAGTTGCCCCTTAATTTAAAACATAATATTTTTAATGTGAATTGAAATATACGCGGAGCATTATGTCGGTAAAATCAATAAAAATTTAATTTCAAATAATCTAACATTGCAGTCATTTTAAAATGTTAGTTATACAGTTGAAAATTATTGAAATTTCATTTGATTTTAAAAAATTTGCAGTTATGCACATTTTAAATTGCAAGCGCGTCTGATTGTTATCGACATAATTACTTTATATTACACTGAGAGAATTATCTTTACTTCAGTAATGCATTTCTTCATAGCTTTAATGAAAACTGTCACTGGAACTCGTCATTTGGAACATTTCATAGAATCTATGCAACAGATTTCATTAAAGTCAATGTTTATGAAATGTTTGTAGAATTAATGAAAATCTTCATTAAACTGATGAATTATTCCGAAAATGAAGCGTTTATAGAATTTATGAAATAGTTTCATGAAATTGTTTAATAATCTTTGGAATAATAAAACTCTTAATGAATGTCTTAAAAATTTCATGGAACTAAGTAAATGAAGCGCTTCATATGATTCTTTAAACAAGTCCAACATTAATAAAAGAATGCATAAAAATAATAAAGCATTTTATAAAATATGTTAAACACTTGAAAATTAATAATTAAAAATAAAGTTTTCTTTTTACAAAATATTCTTTATTTGAACCAAAAATGAAAATGAACGAACAACTGTTGGTTTTAATAGTTTGGGAGTTGTTTTTAAGAGTTAAAATAAAATAAAATGATTTATTTTTTTCTCAAAATTTTTATTTCATTTTTGATAGTGTTTTTTTTACGGATTTTAAACTAATTTTTAAGAATTAAAAATAAATGAAAAATACATTTGATTTAAAAGAAAAGTGAGTAGACCGGTTTTTAATTATATGTTTAGTAAAGGGTCCGCCATCTAACGTTTTTTTTTTTCAACTAGTGCTTATTTCGTGAATGGTAACACTTAGCTCATGTCTGATTTGACAGATAATTAGTTTTATCCTTCCGCTGAACGAATATGGTTGTGTATACGCTTGAACAGCGCTGGGAAATATTGCGACATTACTTTGAAAATCATGGTAATGTTGCAGAATGTGTGCCGATACACCCAAAACGAGTCACTGTTTGGTGCGGATTTTGGTCCAGAGGCATAATTGGGCCATTTTTCTTCGAAAATGAGCAAGGAGTGGCCGTTACAGTCAATGGCGATCGTTATCGGGCCATGTTGAACGAATTTTTGTTCACAAAAATTGAAGAGGAGGAAATACAGCTGCACACAATCGATAATGTGCTTAAAAATTGGACCGATCGTGTAGGCTACTGCATGGCCAGCCGAGGCAGCCATTTGAATGAAATTATTTTCCATTATTAACCGGAAGGATTGTACTTTCAAATAAAAAAAGAAATTTGAGAAAATATTCAGTATTTTTTTTTATACACACAGCGAAATAAAGTGCCAACCGAATTGAAAAGTGTATATTAATGGTAGCAACTTATAAATTCAGTTAGTACAACCATATTTACATTCGACTTCTGAATATTTTGGGTGTTTCAACTAAAACTCAGTTGAATTACCCGAACTTTGATGTGAAAACTAATCTTAAGTTGTGCCAACCATCTGAAATTCGTAATAACCGAATTTGAGTCGTATAAACCGAATTTCTGTTGGCAAAAAGATAAATTTTTCTCTCTGTGTAGCATTTTCAAAAAAAAAAGTTATTTGGCGGACCCTTTAGTTTTAAAGTATATATTCTTTTGATTTTAACGACAAAATATTATGAGTGTAGTAATAAGATATTTTTTAATAAGTCGATAATCTTAATGTGTTTGATAGAGGGTATTTCATTCAAAAGTAAATGCTATGGTTAATAGAGAAATCACAAATATAAAAAAGTACTAAAATTGATTGAATTGTAGCTGTCAGAGATGTAGCTGTCATCTGTGAACAGTTTTTCCTTAAAAAATTGATTTTCAAGAAATTGGTTCATTGAATAAAAGGTAGTATAATAAAGAGCCACAACGAGAAGTTGTGCAAATATATTGCTAGTGTATGGGTACCCTAAGAAACATATTTTTTGTTTTTTTTTATTGCTTAGCAGCGCCCTCTAGCAGACATATAAATATTTTTAAAGCATTTAAAAGGAGAATTTTGAGAATTTTTTAAGAAATATCTTTAATATTTTAATAGAAAAGCAACTGTAATCGCAATTAAAAAAGAAAATTGTTATGCAAAGTTGCATAACAATTTTCCCATCAGTCGCTTTTCTGATGGGACTTCTTTCACAAATTATTTAAATTTAGGGAATGTACCCTAGTGTGGCCCAACAACTGATATTTGAGTTGTGTAAAAGTAAGTAGGATATTCCAAATCCAAATACATCAGCTTAATTTTCTTGTGGAAACTAATTTCTTAGCCACATATGGCCTCGGCTATTTAATTGAAAAATAATAAATAAAAAGAAATAAAAAATAAATATAAATAAATAAAAATAAGTAAAAATAAATAAAAAGAAATAAAAATAAATAAATAAAAATAAGTAAAAATAAATAAAACAAAGTTATATACCAATTTTCAAAACAACTCAAAAGATCTACATAAGGGAACATTTATCCTAAAGTGGACCCAATTTAAAAAACTGTCTAAAAGCATATACAAATTTCAGAAAATTAAGTAAAATCGACCAAAATTTGTATTTAAATTAAAATTTTCATGTTAATTTTGTTTATTAAAACGTGTTATGAGCGGTTAAAGCTGCTTAAAGAGTTACCATATATAATGATAATTTTTTAATTGCGGTAAACAGACTTTATTTTTTTTGTTGTAAAACATGTTAAAAATTTGTCCAAAATAAAGTGATGCTTAAACCACTTAAAAAAGACTAAAGCTATGTACAGACGGTTGCCAGATCTTACAATATTGTCAGAAAAATGTTCAGAAAATGTCTAACAACAGTGTGAAATTACAACTTTTGTCTTGCAACATTGTCAGAAAAAGCATTGTCTGTACATTGTAAGACAATAATATTGTCAGACATCTGACATTCGTGTGAACACCCTACGTTGCCATTGTCAGATAACTGCAAGACATTGTAAACTATTTTTTATTGGCAGATGTGTTTAAATTAATGCATCTGACAATGGCCAGTATTGTCACAAAAATGTTTCTATTGGCGACACTGTAAATAATGAAAAAAAAAACAAAAGTTCATACTAATAATATTAAAAATCAAAAGTGAAACAAAATAGGAAATCAAATTAAATAAAAAATATTAATGGCGACATATCCATTAATGAAACCTGCGTCATAGATTGCAGCTATGAGCCAACTGACTTGATGTTTCGTACCAAGTCGCCAAGAGGCTCCCAGTCGCCAACAGGCTTTAACCAGGGAAAAAACCAATACCCAAACAAAGATCCTACCGCAAAAAGGTGGCATCCATGTGATCACACGAAAGTATTATCAAACTTATCGAGGAAGTTGAGGTACGGCGAAGTTTATGGGATGCTGGTTGCGCTGAGTATAAACTTCCCAAATATATTATATGGCAAGAAGTCGCAGATGCCATCCAGATAAGTGTGAACGATTGCAAAGAAAAATGGGCAAATCTCCGCTCCTCTTTTAACTGCAATTTGCAAAAATATTTTGTCTTCATCCTCGCTACTTTCTAATACATATGCAGCTAAAATCGTTGCAATTGCTTTTTTTTTGTTCCATAACAATTAATATTATTACTTTATCAATTTAATTAAACACACAATTGACAATTAATATGTTCTTTCAAATGCTTTGACAGTTCTGGCAATGTCTAACAACAGATCTGGCAATTTTTGCCATACAAGAATCTGACAACCGTGTGAACTGACAATTTTCGTTGGCAGATATATTTATTGTTTGACAATTGTCTGACAATGAAATTGAAAGGTTTTCTTACAATCGTCTGAACTGACAATTTACCTTTTGCTAAACATGTTTCATTGTCAGTACATTGCCAGCACATTGTCAGATCTTACAATATTGTAAGATCTGACAACCGTGTGTACATAGCTTAAGACTTTGAAAAAAAAAAATCCAAAATCATATAAGCAAATATATTAAAGGCAACATTATATAATATGTATTAGGGAACATTATGAACATATAATGTTTCACATTTTTGTTTTATTTATTATATTTGTTTATGGAATCAATTCGTTTTATTAAAGTTGTGAATAAAATTCTTACCGTTTACAAAAAGCCCACTTAAAAATTATTTAAAACTCGTTTGTTATTCACTTTTTATGTTTACGAAAAATTACACTTTATTCAGCTTTTTTTTTTTTTGAAACGACACCATAAAACCAAGAAAACCATGTGCATTCAAATAGAAACTTTTTTAAAATAATAATAGCGAAAATTAAACTCGATGACAGTTGACAGTTTTGACATATTCATGCAACAACAAGAAAAAAGAAATTAAAGTTAGACTTTAGGAAATAGGTCAAAATTGGGTACATTCCCTTGTAAAAAAGTCATATCGTTTATTTTTTTGATAAGTATGTTGATGAGAAAACACGAAAATATATTTTCGTGCTTAAATTAGTTGGTCACTTTTTCATAAGTTTTGAAAATCTGTTAGAAGCAAAATAGAAGCAAGAATTTTGGTATACTTCATATAATCAAAAATATAAAATATTTATTTCGTGTTCACTCAAAACATAAAAATTATTCTTCAGAATTTAAAAAAATGGACAAAAACATCGAAAATTTTTTTTATTTTTCTGAATAAACATTTGTTCACAAAATTTTACAATTGTGTTAAAGTTTGATCTTCGGTTGATAATATTTCCACTGAAGGGTGGCAAAGACAATTATAAAAAATTCTTAATGAAGCAGTGTTTTATATATTTGCAAAATATGTTTGGAAAATGTTTAAAGGATCAGTAACGTGTTTTTAATGCGTTAAATATCTGTTTAAAAAAATTGATCAAAGCCGCTTTCAAAATAAACATCGAAGGCGTATGAGTGTTATATTTATAATCTATTAATATAACTCATACGTTTAGAAGTTTTCTCATTTATATTATGTTTGTTATCTGCGTTATCTGTTAATGGATTAACAAAATCTCTAAAATTTACTTTTATTATTATTTTTTAGAGCGAAATCTATCTTGAACTTAGGTTAGTACCGTAAATAAAGAAATTTAAAAAATGTAATAGAATTGCCGAATATTAAAAAAAACCATTATCTAAAAGTATGCATTTATACATTTTTTTAAAATTTGGCTCTCTAGGGCATTTTACGACTGCTTAGCACGAATCTGATATCAAAAATTAAAAATAGCGGCTTCAAAGTTTAGAATATTAATTTTTTGGATTTTAATTTTTTTTATAAAGATATAAGAGGCATGATTAAAAATCTGAAATTAAAATTTTAAAATTCATAATTAGGGATCCAAAATGGCGGAAAATATTTTTTCCAGAATATTTGTTGCATAGATTATATGGCACTATGCACCGCGACCAACTTAGGCCTTTTGTGCTGCTATTTGTTGCATTGTCTAATTTAACTAAAATAACTCACTATAGCGATTTTTTTTGTTGTTGAACACGAATTTGAAATAAAAAAGATTCTCAAAATGTCCGATCCAAAATGGGGGTCTTAAATATGTAGGGTAGAAGGTGGAGTATTCTATATCTTTTTTTAAAGCGCTGTCGTTACTCAACCAACATTTTTTTTTTCCGAAAAATGCTTTTAATCTAAAATTTTACACATCTTAACTATAATTTTTATGTTTAAAGCATAAATTATCATTATTCCTTATATTTAATTTTTTTTTTTTGAGATTTCCAGAGTAACTCAAATCGGCTAAACTGCCCTGGTTTAAATTCGCCAAGTTGATGTTGCACATTTGTCAGCTATAAATATAACGGTTCTGTTGGAACCGGTTTATATTAATTAATCATGAATTTATTGAACGAAAACTACGCCTGCCCTGGGAACCATATATCAGACATGGGCAGCGTCAATTACTTTACACAATCATTCACTTGTGAAATTTGTCATATAACTAATAATTTTAGACCTACGCTCGCATTTGTTGGCTTAAGATCTTGCTTGTAAAATTTTAAATTTTGTCAATACCACACTTGGGACATAATACCAATATTTGTGCATTTAATTACAAGCCAATTACATTTGTACGTCTAATTACATGTAATTGGGTATAATTGAGTATTTGCCCTGTAATTAAATATCCAGATGTTGTTACTAATCCCCATGTTTGGTATCACAAATTTTACAAATTTTCTAAGGAATCGTTTAAGCCTACAAGTGTTAGCATAGGTCTGGAATTATTAATGATATTTAAATATTTCACTAGTGAATGATTGTGAAATGTAATTGATGCCGCCCATGTCTGCCACATATAACCAATTAACGAATTAATATAACGTATACGTCTTTTAAAGAGCCAGCAATTTTTGGTGACGAAACTACTGCACCTGCACTCAGGGAACTTCTGCTGTAAATATTTGTAAGTTGTAATACAGTATCTTTATTTTTAAGTGAAAAAACAGTAATTTGTTGAAAAATTTAAATTTTGACTATATATGCAGTTCATTTAAAAAACAAACCACATCACATTACTGTATTATAATTTTACATTAATTTTATACAGTAGTTTTTTTTTTTATATAAAAATATATAAAAAATAAATTTTTGTTTATTTTTTAATTTAAATTAATTTAATTTTTACTGCAATTGTGGTTCATTTTTTGAACAATAAAAAACAAATGACAGTGTTAGTTAAATTTATTGAAATGTAAGTCGTACTTTTTTCCAAGTGAAATTTCATTTGTTTTTAACTACATTTGTAGTGGTCTTACCTACATATTATTCTACGTGTAGTGTTCGCACGTATGTGCCCCCATGATCAGCCTCTTAAATAATTTTATAATTTTGTACACTTTTTAGAAAGAAACTCTAAAAAAAACGTTTTAATATTATAAATTAATATCAAAGCTTTGACATCTTAAATGATATTTTGTTTTAATATACGAAACGAAAAAGCTATCCCAAATATTCTAACTTTATATTATTATTTTTTTTAACCCAAAAAACACAAATTTATTTCTTTTCTCGACCACGTGTGAAGTACAAGTGTAAACTTTTGGTGACATGAAATATGATCAATACCTACACAAACTATGGTAAGGAACTTTTAAGTAACTATTTTAAATACAGCGAAAATTGGGGGTGTCATATGTTCCCCAGTGGTGAAGCCTCCCCTTTCTACCTTATATTAGATTTTAAGTTCTGTCGGCTCAAGGTCATGGGACCAACCGACTAAAAACTAGTTCAATTGTTTAGTTTTTACTTAACCTCTGGAATGCCGAAAACGAGTGAAATCTGAAGGTATTTTTCAGTTTATGAACCACAGGGTGTCTCAATTATTTGTTTACCCAAATACGTACGTGAAAATACCTATTATATCACTCCTATAATAGAATGGAACATTGGTCCAAAATGGAACGGTATGGAATGCAACGGGGAACTAGTGGAATCGAAACACTTAACACTTGTGTGTTGCCGGAGACAGGCTCACTTAGTTTTCGGTGATTTTATTTTTTATTATTTATTTACATGATAATACAAACGTAACATATGTTATCGGATAATAGAAAGCTAGTTCCTCTTTCCATTTCGTTTCCCGCATTCAGTGTTAAAATTTACTCTCTATTTTTTTTTTTTTTTGTAAACAAATGCCTTTTGTACTCAATTGTAATTAGTTTTTTAGGCATAAGTGTGATTTCATTACAATTAAATGGTGATGAAATTTTTTGGCATTAGCACTAGTTAACTAATGCTAATGAAATTTCAATGCTAATGAAAAAATCCCAAGTATGGTTTGTGATAACCAGAAAAGGAACATTTTTGAACGTTTTTTATATATTTAACTAACTTTTTGTGAAATAAGTAAAATGATTTCTCTCATGCAATTTTTAAAAAAAACTTCATTAACTAATAAATGAATAGCAAAAAAAAATTCATAGATTTTGTGCACAAAAAAAGGAAATAATTAATATAATGCATATAATTCTTCCGGTGTATATATACAAATTAAATTAAAAAGTGAAATAAACTATTATGAAGATTTTTTTGGACAATTTTAAATCATACACTAAAAAAAATGAGTCTGTAATTAAACAGAAATTAACTTTGATTTTCGGCCAAAACTAAAATTTGTTGAAATTTACATTTTTTTAATTAAAAGTTTTAATAAAATTTCAATAAAATTTTAACATATTTTATTTTAAATCCTTCATTGGAATCATTTTCTGTATAATTATAGAAAATCATAAAAAGTTTTTTCAATTCACATTTTTTTCTATACAAAAACAATTTTCAATTTGATATCAACACTTTCAATGTTTGTTATACTTAAATCACTAACTTAAACTACCCGGTTTAAAATTAATATATATGCATAAATTTATGAATATGTATGAACTCATTCATGAAATGATTCGAGGTCATACCTGTCCACATACCACCAAATATGTTCATAAGAGTTAATATGTGATCACATATATAAATGTTACCTCAATTTTCGTTAATGTACTCACACATATGACCATGTATGGAAATGCATGGACATGTATGATTATATATGTAAATATTAGCTCAATTTAAGTTTATGCACACAGATGAACATTTATGATTCCTCATATGATTGTATATGAATGGTTTATGAACACATATCAATCATATATGGATGCATGTGTGTTCATGTATGGATCCATATCGATTTTTAACAGAGTAGATAATTTTTTGTTTGTTAGCCTAAGTTTAGACTAAAATGTTAATTTGCACAAAAATTAAGCACTTAATTCACTTTTTATGAGATTAACTTTTTAGTCTAAACGCAACATTAATATTGAGTTATGGCATTTTTAGGGTCGTTTTAAACAAATTCAGAAAAAGAGTCATAATTAGTCGAAACATCCATTAAGGACATTTTTTTTTGCTAATAAATTTGAGAAAAAACCTTTTTGCTAAAAATATATGCATTTATAGAAAACTATGCAACAGACAATTACAAAATATGCATTCAAATATCCATTTATAGCAAAATATGACAAAATATCTATTTATAGTAAAATATGAAAAAATTTGCATTAACAAATCGATGTCATTTTGTTCAGACTTGGGCAACGTCAATTACATTTCACAATCATTAATTTGTGAAATTTTTCTACATAATTCATCATTTCAGATCTGCGCTCACACTTATGAGCTTAAACGATTTCTTGGAAAATTTAAAATTTTTTCTATACCAGACATGGGACATAATACCAATATTTGTGTATTTAATGACAGGCCTATTACTTTTTTATATCTAATTTTCTGTAATTGGGTGCAACTGAGTAATTAATTCAATACTCACAAACATATTTGGTTGACTTTGGCCTCCAGCTTACGGCAACAAACATGTATTTACAAGAACTTCTAAGCCCTATTGATTAATATTAAACATTTTGAGGTGACTTTTCATTTTCGTTCATAACTTTTGAACAGGTCAACTGATTTTGCTTATTTTCAATAGAAGACTGCTTACCAAAAACTAGCGGCGTTTTTCAACAGACAGACGAACAGCGATATATTGAATTCGCTATGAATGTGGATCAAGAATATATATAGCAGACATGGACAAATGCCAATTCTTTCCGAGTTGGCTTTCTTCATTTAAAATTTAACCCTTGGAAAAATTCTTTATTTCTCAATAATAAGAAAATTGCATTTTGGGGAATGGTCATTGTAACACTAACATTTGGTAAAACATTTATTCATACAACAGTAAAAGAAAATTTTTATTATATTTATGAAAAGCTTGATAAATATACTCAAGTCCGGCGCGGATCCAGTGGGAATGAAAATAGAACATTTTCTCCCCCAAAATAAAATTTTTGAATACAAAAATGCGGAAGAATCAAAAATCATGTAACTTCGCTCCCCAACATTTTTTTCTGGATCCACGCATGACTGCAGTAAAGTTCTATTTCTGTAAATTTTCCAGATATAAGTCATTTTACAAATAAACAAGTACTTGCATTAAATATAGTTTTACCAAATCTTTTCTTTATACCCTCCACCGTGTAGATGTTACAAATGATACAACAAAAGTTAGAGGTAAAAAACCAATTTTTGAGGTGAAAAAGTTTTTTGGATGTAAAAAAGAAATTATGTGCTGAAAAAATATTCTTGAGGTGAAAAACGATTTCTGTGGTGAAAAAAAATTTGAGGTGAAATTAAAATTTGAGGTAAATTTAAAACATTATTCACTTCCAAGCGTCTGCTGGAGAAATATGGCATACTATTTTATACACAAAACGCTACTATGAAATTGTACTACACTCATAGAAATAAACATAGCAAAAAAAGCTGGTAAAAATTAGTTAAAAATGAATTTGCAGGAAAAACTGCCAAAATTAGCAGATATTTTTTACTAAATATTAGTAATATAAGACTAGCAAAAATAAATCTGTTGAATATAAAAATACTTAGTTATATTTGAGCTAAATTTAAGTTAATTGAAAGTAGCAAAATAATTTGCTAAAATCAGCAAAAACATTTACTAAATATTAGTAGACGAAAAAATCATTTCAAAATGTGCAATTTTTAAAGTTTTTTCATTTATTTTTTTTTTAATGCGAATAAAAGTCTGCCGTTATGAAATCAGCAATCTACTATTTTTTTAGCAAAAATTTTTGTTGAAAATTTTAGCAAAAATAAACTGTTTTTTGGTTTCTACTAAATTTGAGGTAAATATAGCAAAAATTTTGTTAATATTACAGTTTTTGTTCGCTATTTTGATTCTACAAATATTTAGTAAAAGTTTTCTAACTTTACAGAGTAAAATGCTATTTTAAATTAACTAAAATTCACATCGAATATAACTAAAATTTTGTAAAGTTACCATATTTATTTTAACTGTTCTTATTTTATTCAAATTTAGCAAAAAAAATCTGCTAAATGCAGCAGTTTTTTCTGCAAGTTCAGTTTTAACTAATTTCTATTGGCTTTTTCAGCTATTTTTACAGGTTGATTTCTATAAGTGTACGATACACATTTTGTATGGAATTTGTATGTAAAATTTAGAGGTACCTTGACTTTTCCATCCATAATTTTTAAACAGCTGGACCGATTTTGCTCATTTTCAATACCAAAATTGTGGGGTGGAAGTACATTAACAGACAGACGGACAAACGGAAGAACATTGCTAAATCGGCTTAAAATTGAATAAGGATCAAGAATATAATTACTTTAACGGATCTTAGACCCATATTCCGATGCGTTACAAACGGAATGGGTATAAAAATATAGATCACAATTTTTTATGACATAAAGCAATAGTTATAAAACTTGATTCACAAAATCTCATGAAAAGTTTCATCTTCATAAATATGAAAATTCTTCAAATTCATTAGGCAGATTCATTAATATTAGAAACAATTCAAAAATGTTTTAATTTTTGTATTAAAAATAGTGTTTTTTCTGACTTTCTTTATTTTTATATATTTAGTTAGAATATTTTTCTACCTCAAGTACAAAAATTTAATATTATATTATCATATTAGATTTTATTTGTTGTTTTTAAAAAAGCTTGATCATTTTTATGATAGATAATACCAGTGACCGTAATCATTATGAGTTTTATAATAAAAATTACGCAATAATGATTATATTATGAGTTTTAAGGATTTTCTTCAATGGTAATGATTATTTTTGAGTAATGTTAATAAAAATCAGAAACAATCATTATTTTTGAGCAAAAAAAAATACAACTCAAAAATATTCATTATTTATGATTTTTATTTTTTTCGCTCAAAATAAAACTCACTTTCATAGAATTTTTAAGGTGCCTTTCACAAAAATCCTCGAAATTTTGGAGTGTGTTCAACATATGATATCTTGAATTCCAACGAGTTGAAACATCAAGCACTGGTTGCGGTAATTTATTATTAATATTTTTTATTATTATTAATTTTAATAATTTTAATATTGTGCTCACTTTGGAATATTCCTGACCGAGTTATGGCCGTAATTTCAAGCAATATATACCTACTGGTGCTTAGATACCTACCGTGTACACGAACAAAATCGGGTAGGTATCTAAGCACCGGCAGGTATCTATTGCTTGAAATTACGGGCATTAGTAATAGTATTTTACTCGTACCCAATTTAAACAACAATCTATAAAAAGACTAAATATTCGTAAAATTAAAAATGATATGGAAAAAATTTAGTATTAGTTTGCTTTCAATTTGAATTATAACAGCTTGCAGTCTTCGTGACATTGATTTTTTATTTTTTTTAAATTGGATATAGATTTACATACCATCTATACTATTCTTCATGCCCAGTATACATGCATATTACAACCAAATTTTTGGCATAGTACCACGAGTTGGGCAATGAAAGTGAGTTTTACTTTGAGCGAAAAAAATAAAAATCATAAATAATGATTATTTTTGAGTTTTATTTTTTAAAAATCAAAATTTTAAAAGTCATGACGGATATGCAAAGATTGTCAAAAATAATAATAATGGTGCAATAAATTTTTTTTATGTCTGTTCTAAGTGATTGATTTTTTGATTTAAAAAAACGAACAATAATCATTATTTACGATCCCTGGATAATACAATTGTTTCATTGGCATTACCCTAATCTTCAGATGTCTGCAATAGAAAAAGATAATTGGCTTAACTCAAACAGAGACATTACATACAATAGACAAAATAAACTCTATGAGAATCTTTTTGTATACACTGATTGATCTGGTAACCCTAATTATAAAATCAAACTTGAACTGCAACTGAAGATTTGTGTGATGCCAATGAAACAATCGTATTGTCAATCATGAAAATGATAAAACTTTTTTAAAAAGTAAATAAAATCTAATATGATAATATCATATTAGATTTTTGGGCTTGAGGTAGAACCATATTCTAGTTAGAAAAAATTACTCGAATTTTTTTTATAAAGGGTCCGCCATCTAACGTTTTTTTTCAACTAGTGCTTATTTCATGAATGGTAACACTTAGCTCGTGTCTGATTTGACAGATAATTAGTTTTATCCTTCCGCTGAACGAATATGGTTGTGTATACGCTGGAACAACGCTGGGAAATATTGCGACATTACTTTGAAAATAATGGTAATGTTGCATGTTGAGCAAGGAGTGGCCGTTACAGTTAGGGTTGCCATATTTGAAAAGTGAAAAGAAAGTACATTGATGAAGAAAAAACAGTACTTTTCAAAAAAAAACAGTACATTTTTGTATTTATTGTTAACATAACTTTTACTTCAATACATCACATATTTACTTACACCGAACCAAATAGCGTAGGTAAAATCAACAAAAAAAAATTTGTAGATCTTTAACGAAATTTTGTAAATTTTTTTTGTTAAGATTTAACAAATTTTATTCAAATCAACAAAATTTCGTCAAGTTTACATACTCTAAAGAAGTAAAATTGACTAAATTTCATCAAATTGACTAAATTGGCTAAAATTATTAGTTTGGACGAAATTACTTTTTGCATTGGGCAGTGTCATGAAAAAAAATTGTGTTTACAAACATCCATTGCTTGAAAAGTAAACAAATCAAACTTATATATGTACAAAGAAACGAAGTGGAATTAATACAGGGAGATTCAAAAAATTTATATAAAAAACTATTGTACACACAAAAAAAAAAACATGGTTAAAAAAATATATATTCTTTGTACACGCAAAAAAACTTGTTTATATAAAAATATGTAAAATATACAAAAAAACAGTACAAAAACAGTACAAATCCAAAAAAACAGTACTTTTGCGTACTGTTTTAGGTGTTGTGAATAAAACAGTACATTTTTCAAAAAACAGTACATGTACTGTTTAAAACAGTACGAATGGCAACCCTAGTTACAGTCAATGGCGATCGTTATCGGGCCATGTTGAACGAAATTTTGTTCACAAAAATTGAAGAGGAGGATATTGGCAACATTTGGTTTCAACAGGACGGCGCTACGTGCCACACAGCCGAAGCTACACTCGATGTTTTGCGCCCTGTTTTGAAGATCGCATTATCAGCCGCAGAGCTGATGTCGTTTGGCCACCTCGGAGCTGCGATTTGACACTATTATTTGTGGGGTGCCGTCACAGATAAGTGTTACGCCAACAAGCCAGAGATAACTGACGCTTTAAAAGACAATATTCGTGAAGCCATTGGTGAAATACAGCTGCACACAATCGATAATTCGATAATGTGCTTAATGTGCCAGCCGAGGCAGCCATTTGAATGAAATTACTTTCCATTATTAACCGGAAGGATTGTACTTTCAAATAAAAAAAGAAATTTGAGAAAACATTCAGTAGTTTTTTTTTTATAGCAATTTCAAAAAAAAAAAAGTTATTTGGCGGACCCTTTACAACAAAGCAAACATTCGTGCTGTAAATAATAAAACTTTTTTAATAGAAATAAAAATTTGCAATCAAACAAATTTGGTTTAAAATGTTGACCTGTTGTTTGCAAAAGTTCCCACGAAATTTATTAAAAAATTAATTGTCAATTCTTATTTCGGATTCGATAATATGTTCTTAAACCAAAAAAAAACTCTCATGTAAAAATCTTAAGATCGACTAATATGAAAAATCCAAAAAAAAAAAACAAATTAAAATATTTGTTATAAATATTGAAATATGAGTATTATTCGACCATTGAAATTGTTGAATTTATCAAATAACTGAGCTCGCATTGAATTATTTTATAAATTCAATTTTAAATATTTTTATGACATTTTTTTTTTTTAAATTTTTTAAAAAAGCTAAAACTGTTACATTTTTGTTGCAAGTAGTTTTAAGTATTTAAGTATTAAGTATTTATGTCTCTTTTTCTCGATTTGTTTTAGAATAAATAACTTTTTTTTGTTAATATTTTTAAAAAATTTGTGTTTTTTTGTTTAGCAATATTAGTATGGAATACACATAATTTTATATAGCTGCAGTTAAGGTTTTTATATTTAAATTTGTTTAAAGTATTTCTATTATTATATTGTTTTAGTAAATTTATAAATTCATTTTTTTTATTTAAATTTAAATGTTAATAATTACAAGTAGAAGAAAAAGACATACTATTTTTTGTTGTTGTTTTTGTTTTAAGTTAAGATTTTATTTTTCATTTTAAATAATTTTTTCACTCAAAGTTTTATTTAAGGGTATTTTTTATTTAATTAAATTTCATTTGTTTTTTTAACTTTTTTTTATTTTTAAAGAATCTAAAGTACTTTTTGTTAGCAAACATTTTCAATGTTGCCATTTTCATTTTGGTTAAGCTTAATAATTAATAATATTACAATAAAATGTATTATGTATGTATATAGTTTTGTTGTTGTTGTTGTTTTTTTTTGTTTTTTTTGTTACAATAACCTACTAGTTTAACATTTTTTATTTTATTATTTAATTATTTTTTAAATGTTATGCTAAAGTTTTTTTCTTTCTTTTTCTTTTAGTTATAGTATATTTTCAAATTTTTTATTATTATTATTATTATTATTTTTAATGATATTTTTTAACCATCAAGGTTGTTTGTTTTTTTTTTTGCATAAAGTTTGCTTTTTTTTACTAATTATTAAATATTTTTTTTTGCTATTAGCAAAAAAAAAAAATAGTTTTTTTTTTATATTTAAAATATAAGAGCGGGATCCTGCCCTGTCAACAAATTAAAAAAGAAATTGTAAAATTAATTATAATAAATTAAAAAAAAAAAACGTAAAAATAATAAATTAAGCTAAAAAAAATGTAATTAATAATAATATTATTTGGCCATAATTTGTCATTTTAGTTAAAAAAAAAGTGTTTTTAAAAATTTAAAAAAAATTATTTAAATTTGTTAAGTATAATTTATATTTAAAAAAAAATTATATGTGATTAAATGTCGTTAAAGTAAAATTATTATTTTTAAATGTATTTTAATTAATTAAACATTTTTTAGGAAAAAATTTTATAAATAAATTGTGCTTTTAAATTTTTTTTTAAACTTTTTTAATTAAGAAGACTTAGTGATGTTTTTTTTTCTTGTAATGGTAGAGAGTTTAAGGAAGCATTAATTTATGTTTAATTAATATATTTCTTTAAATTATTATAAAAACAATATTTTTTTATTTAAAATTATATTAAAAAAAAAAAAAATTAAAAAATTTGTGTATTAAAAAGTTTTATTATTTAAATTATTTTTTTTTTCTTAAATTCGAGTCCAACAGTTCAATTATAAAAATTATAAATGTTTTGTTTTTTTTTGTTAATGTTTAATATTATTTGGTTTTAATTATTTAAACTGTTATACATATGAATATTTTAATAAAGGGCCCGCCATCTAACGTTTTTTTTTCAACTAGTGCTTATTTCGTGAATGGTAACACTTAGCTCATGTCTGATTTGGCACATAATTAGTTGTATCCTTCCGCTGAACGAATATGGTTGTGTATACGCTTGAACAACGCTGGAAAATATTGCTACATTACTTTAAAAATCCTGGAATTGTTGCAGAATGTGTGCAAAAATTGCGTACGGATTTTGGAAGAAGAGAAGCACCGTCAGCTGATGTCGTTTAGCCACCTCGGAGCTGCGATTTGATACCGTTGGACTATTAATTGTTGGGTGCCGTTAAAGATAAGTGTTACGTCAACAAGCCAGAGACAATTGACGCATTAAAGGACAATATTCGTGAAGCCATTGGTGAAATACAGCTGCACACAATCGATAATGTGCTTAAAAATTGGACCGATCGTGTAGGCTACTGCATGGCCAGCCGAGGCAGCCATTTGAATGAAATTATTTTCCATTATTAACCGGAAGGATTGTACTTTCAAATAAAAAAAGAAATTTTAGAAAATGTTCAGTAGTTTTTTTCTATAGCCTTTATAAAAGACAGATGAAATATCTTAGTAAGGTTTTTTAAACTTTTAGAAACTCTACACCGAGAGAATTTAAGTAGACGATATATAGTAAACACTTTCAGGAAACTAAAAAAAAAACTTTTCTTAAGAAATGCTACGAAAATTTTCGTAAAATGAAGTAAAAGCTTCATACGTACTTTGTTATGAACAGACTTGGGCGACGTCAATTACATTTCAAAATCGTTCACTTTTGAAATTTTTCTATATCATTAGTAATATCAGACCTACACTAACACTTGTGAGCTTAAGCGCTTCCTTGGAAAATTTGTAAAATCTTTAATACCAAACATGGGGATTAGTAACAACATCTGGGCATTTAATTACAGGGCAATTACTCAATTACACCCAATTACATGTAATTGAACATAAAAAAGTAATTGGCCTGTAATTAAAGACACATATATTTGAATTATGTCCCATGTCTGGTATTGACAAAACTTAAAATTTCTCAAGGAAGCGTTTAAGCCCACAAGTGTGAACGTAGGTCTGAAATTATTAATGATATAGAAAAATTTCACAAGAGAACGATTTTGAAATGTAATTGACGTCGCCCAAGTCTGGTTATGAAACTAGTTTCTAAAAACTAGTCATATTTTTAATAAACAAAACTTTGTTTTTCATTAAATTTTATGAAAATAAACCTGTTGTATCATTAAATTTCATTACAATTCATGAATAATTCCAATTTTGTAAAAAGTTTTTTCATCGAAAGGTGCAACTGACTCTGTCATATTGAGAACGGGGCGAATCATTTATTATTTAATATATATATCAGTACATTTATTTATAAATCTGATATCAAGTAACTTGGCCAGGCGCGGATCCAGGTAAAGATTTTGGGGAGGGAAGTTACAGCATTTTGATAAATTTCCAAATCTTTTTGATTTTTTTTGTAGTGAACAATTTTATTTTGGGGTAGGAAATTTCCCATTTACCCTCCCCCTGGATCCGCACCTGGACTGCCATGTTCTTAATATATTAATCTGGCATTTTTCGCGCAAAATCAGTTGTAGAAAGTCAGAATGGGACACTTTTTCCTATAGAAAATCCGCAGACTTTGAATACTATTTTCTGCTCAAATAAAAACCGCATATACTTTGTGCAATGAAACTTTTCATTACTCTAATGAAACATTTTATAATTTTTTAAAACATCTCATCAATATAATGAAATATATGAAAATTTTTCTATCAGCACAGGAAATAGTACTAAAAATGCGTAGTAAAAAGTTTTCCATTACTGGCGTTTGACACTGAGAGAATTATCTGCATGACATTAGTGATTTTTTTGCATGAACTCAATGAAATTGCACCAGAATTCATTCATTAGTTAATGTAAGTTTTCATAAAATTGTATGAAAAATAAAATTTTATCAATTAAACTTTTCATACAATCAATGAAAATTATTCATTAAAAAACAAGTTCCATAAAAAGCATGGATATTCTCATTAATTTTAAGAAAATTATCGTTTATTATGTGAAGAAAAGATTCATTGATTTACTGACAAATTTCATTATTTTTATGCAAAAACTTTCTTTCTGCGTATAATTATTTCCTTCTTGCAAAATTTATCTTTTAATTAAGTATAAGAACATTCTTAGATTTTGAAAGTTCGTTCTTATAAAACACTAAGATGTTTGTTTTTCATTATATTAATGAAATGTTTAATAAATAAAACTTTTTATTAAATTATGTATTGTAATCATAAAATTGAATGATAAATTTCAGTTAATTAAATTAATATCATAATTAAAAACCACTCGAAAATGTTTTGAAACTTTTCATTAATCTAATGAAATATTAATATAATTTTAATGAAATATTCTTAGAATACTGAAAATAAACATTTTCTTTGCTGTTGAAATCAATAAAGTTTCATCGAAGTTCAGAACAGTTCAGTAAATTTAAGAATTTTGCAGAATACTTTATTAAAAATATCTCTGAATTAAATAATGAAAAGTTTAAAATGTTTAATTAAACGTATTTTCAAACTAAGTTTTCATAAAATTTATATAAACTTTACGTAAATAAATTGAAACTTTTCATTTTAATAATGACAAACTTAAATCAATAAAACTTTCAGTGACAATTATTTTGTAAGAAGTCGTGCATATTAAAACATTAAATCAATGAAGTTTATTATTATTCATTAAATCAATGACATTTTATTTATAAAATTTAAATACTATTTCAATTAAATTATTAAAAACTTTATACACCCAATACAAAATATTTTTTGAAAAGACCATGAAGATTTTTCATAAAATCTAAGATAATTTGCATTGATAAGTTCATTAGTTTGATGAAAATTTTCATTAAAATTAAAATCATCAAACTTTTTATAAAAATTTTGATTGACTTTGTGAAGATAACTTCAGTTATTTAAAGCAAATTTTCATTGAAACTCGTCTAGAAATTTTTTCTAAAACAACTCAGGTTTTAAAATCGTTACTTAGTAGAAAAATTCCAGATTTGGAAGAAATTTTTCTATTGAAAAAATCTCAGGTCTTAAAAAAATCTCTTTAACAGAAAATTACTCGTATTATAATGAATTTTTCCTAATAAGAAAGTCATTGATATTTTTGTCCCAAATTCTAAAAAATTTTCTAGAATAATTCTCTTTTTTTTACTCCCAGATTACAAGCTGCAGATACTGCCATAAAAAAGCTTCAATATTTTGAAAAATTTTTATAAAGAATAACCGTCAAATTTTGATGATTTTTTTTCGTATAGAAAATTTGACTCAGAGAAATAGTTTTTCAGAAAGTATAATGTAAGTTTTTTCATAGAAAACTCCTCCGTTTTTGGTACATTTTTCTAGGGAATACACGAAGATTCTTAAGTATTTTTTTTGAATAAAACCCATTAAATTTTAAGGGCAAATTCCTACAATAAAATTTCAGACTAACAATATTTTTTAAATAAGAATCCTTTAATCCTGATAAATTTTTCTTTTACATTCAAAAAGTTTGTCTTTAGAATCTACATAAAAATACATTAAAAATAAAAATGTAAAAAATAAAAATGTCGAACAAATAACAAATTATTAGTACAATAATTAAGAAACGATTCACAAAATCGGTAAAAGTAAACTTTTCGCAGTTAATTTTTTCCTACTACTTTATTCTGCAGAAGTTTAAATTACAAGTTGTATTCCAATTATGAAAATTGTTCCATTGGAGATACACTTTTCTTTAGTTATTTTAAAATAAAACTGTAATTACAGTCAAAAATAACAACTACAGATAACTACACAAAACAAATGTCATGCAGTAACTGTAGTTTGTAAACTTATACAAGTATTTTAATAAATTATGAATATTTTATTTAAAAAGTTTCTTGTGCGAACTAACGAAATTTTTCGGGGAATTAACAAAATGTTTCGAGTAATCAATTATTTGCATTTGCTTTGTTTTTTGGGTAATCGATACTGAAAAGTAACTACTCGATATTTGCAGAATTGTATATCGGACAAACTAAATATTAATAAATGCGACTCTGACAAAATAATTTGCCAAAAAATACAAATCTGCTAAGAGGCCAGTTCCCAAGTATTAAGGAAATATTAAAAACAATGGAAAATATGTTGAGAAGTTGAGGAAAATTTCAAATATATGTTTTTAATACTAATGGAGTATGCAATAAAAATGAAATATGTTAAAGAATTTCAGTGGAGATGAAAAAAGTAATTAAAAACTTCGCTATTTTTAACAAGTGGAAACATTAAAGTCGGAGATGAGAAATTGTTTTTTAATTAAATTTAAGCAATTTAGCAGCAAAAAATCCTTCGCAAAAACTATTTTCGGGTAAAATAAGTTTCGAGAAAATAATTTCGCGGAAAAAGTTTTTAGGTTTTTTTTTCAATCGACAAATTTTTAGTGCTTTTTTAATAGTAAATTGCCTTGACTTATACAATGACGTTATAATTTAAACAATTATTTACTAAAAACATGTGTATGAATCATATAATAAAAGTTTATAAGAAAAAATTCGAGATGACTTTACATTTTCATTACTAACTTTTGAACGCGTGAACAGATTTTGGCCAATATAGTATCAACAAAGAAATTGTCCAAAAACTATCAATTGCGCTCCCTTATTGGCAGAGTATTTCGCGTTTCAACAGACAGACTGACATCGCTTAATTGGATTTGTTAATCATGGTGATAAAAACTATAGTTTATAGTAAAGAATTTGTTGCAATGAATTGCAAACGGCTTGACTAACTGATGTATTCCCTCCTGCATAGTTAGATGGAGGCTATAAAAATCGTAAGTATCGAGTATTCAAATTTAAAATATTGAATAGTATCGGGTATTCAAAAGCAACCGGAATAGCCAACATTATTTCATGGAATTTTTTCATTCGACTTACTTTAAGAAAAGTAAATAAAACCTATTGTTTAATAGTGTATTTTTAATTAATATTCAGATGTATAACAGTTTTTTTTTTTTTTTAAATATTTTTATAGCGTTTTTAATAGCACACATTATTAGCCAGATATTGCTACATTTTTTTACTTTCACTTTTTTTTTAAAGATATTTTTAATATTGCTCTTGCCAAAGAAGTTTCTTTTTTCAAACTACACAGAAAAAAAATTTAGCCTAAAATATCTACTAAAATATTTTTAATCAAATCTTGTTTTTGAACAAATATTTAATTTCACCAATTAATATTTTAATTGTTTTAATTATTCGAGAATAATTTTTAGTAATTGGTGCGAATTCAATTAAAATATTATTTGATTTTACCAGTTCCGTAATTCAAATTTTTTCGGCGTATGTATCTCCCAGCGTAAAGATTTCATCTTTATTTAAAAACTTTTTAAATTATTTTTACGCAAAAATGCTATTTATAGACTAATACTTTTTTTATCGCTTTAGTTACATTGTTTAGGCGTAAGCGCTGAAATAATGACATATTTTGCAGATCTTGGTAAGCGAGAGTGGAAGAATATGCCGTTATTTATTTTCTTGTCTAAATATAATTAGAATATTTATTGTTTCAAAACACATAATCATGTTGACAAATTACTTATTCTCTGGTAAATTAGTCACAGAAGGTAAGTACTTACCTTTTAACTACAAATAAGCCATAATTTGTATTGACTTGACTTAAGTTTGTAGCAATGTTGTAAGTCTTTTCATCTATGACCTCCCTTACCATATTTTATTTACCATATTGCTCTTTTACTGGAAGACTGTCATAAGTCAAAAAACACTATTTTTTTATCTAATGACGCAGATTAATTCATTATATCATGCTTCATATTGTGTTAAAGTTTCATATCTATATCATGTATACTTTTTGCATGAGGAGAGAATATATTTTTTGTTCTGTAAATTGGGAGCAAGAGTGTATGTTTCAGAGAGAAACATTACTACTCACGGTTCTCTAGATAATTAGCGAATTCGCACATAACACTCACCAAGAGAAAAATGTCTAATAAACCCTATATATATAAAAACTTGACCAAATATATAGAAAAACTGTTAAGTGAAGCGGAAATGGATTGAAAACTTTTAACGCGTTTTCTGTAAAATCACGTTTTTTTGAGTTATGACTAGAGAAGACAACTTTGGCATTTTTTTTTCCATTTTTGTTGCTGCCATTTTTACTCATATTAGCTAATTTGGCCATTTTCGGGCTTAAAAACAGCTTTTTCTTAAGATTACTGAGCTTCAAAATTGAAGTTAACAAATTTTTTTTTAGCTTCAAATTCTTTTTTCTCAAAATTTTTTGATTTTTCTTTTTCAAAGTGTTTGTTATTTTTTTTAACTTTTTCTAAAATTTTTTCCCTAAACAAAGATGTAATGTGCAATTTTTTGTCTTCTCTGGTTATGACAGTCTTCTAGTAAATGAGCGATATAATAATTACTTTCTTAGATTTTTTTGCTGATCTTTCACTAACATATTTGTAGTTTTTGAGTGGCTGCTATTTTTTTGGCTAAAAATGTAGATTTTAACTTAAAAACTAAATTTGTTTAAGGAAATTAGAAAAAAAAAACTCAAATTATGTTTAAAGTTTTTTTTTAACAATAATAACAAAAAATTTAAAAATTAAAAAAAATAATAAATAAAAAAGATCGATAATTTCAAAAATCAGAAAAAAATGTTCTGTTTTTTTTTTACTGGGAAACATTCTGGGGTTGTTTTTCTTGTTATTCTCTATTTTTTAATAAAATGGCATGCAAAAATAATAAATTCTAATATTAAAATTATTTAAAACTATTTAAAATAGCATAATAAAATCAAGCTTAGAATTAAAAATAAGAAAAATTTAAATAAAATCATGTAGAAAAATTAATTAAATAATTTTTTTTTTCTTCAAATAGTTTAGATATTTCAAAAAAACTGTTATATTTTTTTCTTAGGCATAGTAAGTTGATTAAATTTAATATGAAAAAAAAAAAAACTGTTATACTCCATATAAAAAAATATAATTTTCATGATTTCGTGCAAAATTTGTGTAAAATTTGTTTTCACTCAAATTTATTGTACAAGACCATAGATTACATAGATCCCAAAGTCTTTGACATTTGTTGTCATGGCATGTAACTCATGAGAATGTGTTGGACACACGTTCTATACCTAAACATAAAATATTTGCAAGTATGTATGACAATAAGTGTTTGTTGCTAAAAGAAGAAGAGTTTGAGATCTATATAATCTAAGTACAAAACTATAATTTTTCTAAAGTATTAGAGACATTATGGATTTGTTGTGATTGTGTATTTCTTAAAAAATTAAAAATATTGTTAACTTTCACAATTTAAATTTAGATTTCAAATCTTTAAAGTACAACTGAAATTTTTTACAACTTACTATGCTTTATACAAAAATCACAATTATATTTTTTAATAATTTAAAAAGTCACGTTATTTTTTTTTTTTTATCAGTATAACAGTTTAAAAAGTCATTTGGTACACACAAAAAAATATTTCTTAAATTGCGCCAAGTAAACATTTTGTTGAATAAAAAAAACATAATCAATTACTTTTTTAATTGACTCAATTAAAAAGTAATCAATATTTTAAATAATATTGATTACTTTAAATAAACAAAAATATTGATTACTTTTTAATTGAATCAATTAAAAAAGTAATTGATTATTTTTTTTTATTCAACAAAATGTGTACTTGGCGCAATTTTTTTTTTCTGTGTATAACAGTACGTTGTCCAGTTGTATTTTTTTTTTTTAAAGTAAAAATGTCAGTATTTATAAAAAAATTTTAAAATATGTGTTTTTTTTTTTTATAATAAAAATGAATTCATGTTTGGTTTTCCAAGAATATGAACATAAAAAATAATTTAAAAAATTTTAATAAAAATAGTTAAAAATTTAATAAAATATTTGTATTTTTTTCCATAGCATTTAAAAAATGTTTTTGTAGTTTTTTTTTGCAATTATAATTATTATTTTATTATTTTTTGATATTTCCCTAAACAATTATTTGAATTTGTTGTTATATTTGTTTTTAATGGTAAATATTATTATTTTTTTTTAATTATTTGTTTTGCCAACTTGTCGGTGTCATAAAAATTTTTACTTTTGGATTTTGTATATTTAAAAAAAAATTATTTTCATTTTAAACTTAAATGAAAAATCTATTTTTAGAAAAAATAAAAAAAATAAAAAAATTAAAATGAAATATCTTAACTATTTTTGTTGTTGTTGTTATTAAATTGCTATTTTAGCATTGTCTTAAAAATGTTTTTAATTTGTAAAGAGTTTTGTTTTGTTGGTTTGTGTGGTGTGGTGTGTTGATTTTGTTTTACAGTTATGTTTTGAAATTCTATTTAATTTTTTTTTTGGAGGATTTTCTTTTTTTTTTAAAATATTTTTCTAGTAAATTTGTTTTTTTTTTTAAAGTTTTTTGTAGTTTTTGTTGTTGTTATTTTTAAAGTCACTAACGTATAAGCAAAAAATTTTGCGCCTTTTCAGTTATTTTTCGGCATAGTCCCACGACTCTCCGTCACATTCCAGCGTGATGATGTTGATTTTGACTCCCCGACGGTTTTTTTGCACCCGTTGTGGTCAAGGAGCTATCAGCCACATCATCCTCATCATCACCTCTTTCGGTTTCATCACCCTCTTCCAGTTCAGCTAAATTTTCTTGATCGGACTCTTCAAGGGTTACCTAAATGAAATTGTTGAAATGAAATCAAAAATTAGTGTTTATCTACTTTAGAGTTTAATTACAATTGGGATGACTAACGAAATAAAAAAAAATAAAAATCAACGAAAATCGATCTACAGTTTTCACAAGGATTAGATTGTATTTACAGTTGTGTTCATAAAAATAGGAGTGCCCTTAATAAAAAAAACAAAGTTTAAATTTTTAAACACAATTTTATTCAGATTTTTCAATTAAATTGATTTATTGGTTTATTTTTTAATTTTGAGTCATATTTGGAATTGAATTAAAGACATACAATTTGAAAAAAAAAAAAAAATTAAAGAAAAATATTGCAAAATTCACTGTTCAAAATAATAAGAGTATTTGCCCAAGCTTTAATTTTTATAAATTAAAATACTTAAAAGTTTATAATATCTTACAAAAAGTTAAATAAATTTAGTATTTAGTGGAATAACCCTTATTATCGATGACAGCAGCACATCTGCGAGGCATGGAGTCTTAAAAGATCCCGTCATCTTTTTAATGGTATTTGCTGCCACGAATCTCGCACTGTGCTCCACAACTCTTCAGCATTTGACGGTCTCTTCTCTGCCACACTTTTCTTAACGTCTCCCCATAGATGTTCTATAGGGTTGAGGTCAGGAGACTGAGCAGGCCACGACATGACCTCAACCCAATTGACCAGGAACCAGTCCTTTGTCAATTTACTGGTATGTTTCGGGTCATTCATTGTCTTCTTGGTATACCCATTTCAGTGGCATATTCCATTCTGCATATGGTATCATCATTTCGTCCATTATTCCAACATACACGTGTTTATCCATTATGGCTCTTATTAGATGAATTGGACCAACTCCGTTGTATGAAAAGCATCCCCATATCATGACTCTTGCACCTCCATGTTTAAAGGTTTTTATTGTATACTGTGCTTCATATTCTGTGTTCGGTGGACGTCGAACTGTCTAGAACCAGTTCCACCAAATAAAACGATTTTGCTTTCGTCTGTCCACAAAATGTTTCTCCATTTTTCTTTCGGCCAGTTGACGTGTTCTTTGGCGAACTTTAAGCGTGAAACTGCCTGCTTCTTGGTCAGTAATGGCACCTTTCGTTGGCTTCTTGAGAATAAATTGTTCTCCAATAAGCGCCTACGGACAGTAACACTACTTATAGCGAGATTAAGATCCTTTTGAATCTTTTTTGACGACGCCGACGGGTCACATTTGCTATATCGTACCATGCGGCGGTCATCTACACTGGATGTTTTACGTTTTCTTCCACGCGTTTCGGGCTTTTTTTTAAATGCTAAGGCATTTGCGATCATTTGATCCGAGCACCCCAAGTGTTCTTTAATTTTTCTATATGTTTTTCCTTGTTTTCGAAGGTTTTGAATTAATTTCAGCTTTTCTTCAGAACAGTACTTTCCTCGACCCACTATCAGCAGTACCATACAAAAATTATATTTAAAAATTAAAGAAATCAGACTCATATCATCTTTCCATACTTACTTTTCACTTTATATTTAGAATTTTAATCTAATCCGCTTTCTTTATTTATAAATCAATCACACTCCTATTTTTTTGATCAATTAAACTCAAGGAAAGAAATTAAAATGAATGAATAACATTAAACACAAAATAGTTATCATGAGTTCCTCTTTTGTGTTTAACTTCTTGAACCCCGTTGGAAGTACCGTTAGGAGATCGAGTCATTTGCAATTTGTTACACTAACAAATTGTGCATGTGAAAATATTGGGTATCAGCACTCCGATTATTTTGAACACAGCTGTATGTTTTTATATTTTTTCACTAATTTTAATACATTTTTCTCTTCTCTTTGTCGATAAATTCCGTATTTTTTATTAGCTTTTATTTTTCTTTATTATGACATGCAAAAATTTTGACGGGCTACTGGCGAACTTTAGCATTGAATGCAAACTGCATGGGAACATTTTTTCACTTTTAGTTTAAACTTTTATTGTGAAGATTCTCTAAGGGCCATTATTACAACTTGCCAATAGCTAAAGTTCGGATGTTATCAGAAAGATTATTAGTTTTTCGTTATTATAAGTATACTTTAAGCTAAAAGTGACCGATAAGCTAAAGGGAAGATATTGTTGCCTTTAACTTTTAACGTAAGGTTTATGTGTTTAAAGTTGCCACATTTTCTGCTCTATAAAGAAGAAGAAGAAAATAACCGAATTTCACAACCGAATTTCACAAATTACTGTTTGTTTGTAAACAAATAAATAAAAGTACGTTGCCACTACGTATTTTTATAAACCAATTCATAAACCAATAATCGGTTTTTAGTTTGGTGCTTCCACATTATCAAAAATATTAATTTTATTTTATTGGCAAGTTGTAATAACGAAAAACATTATAGCTCACTTTATTCCTCACTTTAGCTAAAGTTACCTTTTACTAACATTTACTTTAACGGCAAGTTGTAATAATGGCCCTAATTCGTAAAAAATATGGCAACAATTTGACATTTTATTGAGTACGTGTAATTGTCGCTGTCGATCCAATTGTAATTAATTTTTTACTATGATTACTTTCACCGTTGTACTGTGAAAAATTGTAATAAAAATGCTAATATTTATATAATTTCTAAAGTACTGTTAAAACGATTATGATTCCTGCAATTTAATAAAATTTTCCCGAGTCGGACAATATTTTTTTAGTTAGATGCCGCGTGTTTAAAGTCAGAATTAAAATTTTTTTAAAAGAAAAATGAACAAGATTTGAATGAAACTTAGGTTTGTTGTAAAGGACACGTACGTAAGACACGTATTTTTTTGTATGTGCGCAATCCCACGTTAAGGGTTAAAAATGGGGGTCAAAAATTACAACATATTTGTATGAAAATATGCCTAAAATTTAACAAATTCATTAGTTTAATGAAGTATTAAAGTACTCAAAAAAAACAAAACATTTGATATAAATAATAAAAAGATCATGCTTTCATTTGATACCAAACTTGTCTATTGTTTCTTTGAAAATTTCGTTATTTTTGTTGTGGACCCAGCGTTGCCACTTATTTGAATTTGTTAGCTCGTTAAGGACACGATCACAATCAATATGCATTCTTATAAAACTTTATCTGAAAATTGGGGTATTCAGTAATATCCGATTAGATCCCTAAAATATATTACTGGATTAAATTATATCAAAATTTATCACAAAATTGGGGGATCAATAATATCAAAATTAAAATCCTGATATATCCCAAAATATCGCTTGTGATTAATTTAGATCTTATTGTATCTAATTAGAATCACAAAGATAAGTAATTTTTGTTGAGCCGAATAAGATATTTTGAGATTAAATTGAATTTACATGACATGATATATATGAGCTATTTCAAAAATTTTCAACTCCTGTTGAAACTCACTTTATATGCCTATTATGTACTTCTAAAGGTTTTTTTGCACAAAGAGAAACTATGAACAGTGTTAGGTGGACTACACTTAAAAACTGTATCTGCAAAGTATCAGGTTCAAAAGATTTTACCTACAGCATTAATGGAAATTTAAAAGTCGAAAATTTAAAAAATTAACTTAAATTTTATAAGAGTGTTTCCATTCATTTTATTTATTTTTTTGTTCATAATTTTTTACTTTTAGATCAAATCCAATACAAAATGGAGTCACAAGACTTGGGAGATAAATTCACTAAAAAAGTAATTTCCATATCACTGATGGTGGAAAAGTTGCATGATGGTTTATAAGTGAAAGCTAAAATTTTCCGATTTTTAAACTTAGGCAGTTTTTTTCATAAAGGATTTGCGTCGTTTATTGGAATTGAGTTTTGAGAACAGTGTTTAAAAAAGGAGTACTTTTATGCAGTTTGAGGTACACCAAGTTGATGTCAGCGCACTAATAACGGAATACGAACATCACAAACTTATAAGGAACTGGCTGGCGTACATTTAAAAAAAATATTTATATTTATTGCGTCTGACATTCACAATTATATTTGAAATTGTCTAGCGTATTGCGTGAACTAAGTTTTTAGTAAATAGCAAATCAGAGACAAAAAGGCATTTTAAAAATTTTAAACGCAACATTTAGCGAGTTCAACTGATGAAACTGTTTGTTTACATGATGTTGCCATTTTCCAATTTCCAATTAGAATGTCCCTAAAACAAATTATTATCCAACATCTGTAATTTGCTGTAAAATGTACACTCAGGGAACTTCTGCTGTAAATAGTTCTAGTTGTTCGAGTAGAAATACAGTATCTTTATTTTTAAGTGAAAAAGTAGTCATTTGTAGAAGAAATTTAAGTTTTGACTACATTTGTAGTTGATTTAAAAAAACAAACCACATCAAATGACTGTTTTATGAATTTACATTAATTCTTATCTGATTTTCTGTTTTTATTTAAAAAAAATAAAACAAATAAACGATTGCGAATTTTTTACTATATTTGTAGTTAATTTTTACTACATTTTTGTTTTATTTTATCAAAGGTAAAAAGCAAATGGCCATGTTAGTTGAATTTAATGAAATGTAAGTCGTCCTTTTTTCAAGTGAAATTTCATTTGTTTTAATTTACATTTGCAGTGTTCTTTACCTACATAAAGTTCTAATGTTCTGAGTGTAGTTGCTGTAGTGTGCAAGACATTTGCTTTTATCAACAGCCTATCAACGGTTTGCCTGTAAGTAGTGCTATGTGTTTTTATGTGTGTTTTTCAGGTGAGCGAAAAAACTGATTTATATTATTTTTTTCAGATAGTTTATTGACATAATATGCCTTAATGATTCACGACCTCATTTACTAAAATACTACATTAAAAGAAGACCGGATTTAATCTTTATTACAGAGCGGTGCGTTAAATAGTACAATAAAAAAAATCGAAATAACATATGGCACTACTTGCATACTAGCCGACAATATGTGACTTCAATATTTTTGTTGGATAACGCGGTTTTATTACGGTTTTATACCGGTATCACTCTTTCAATATTTTTGAAACATTTCATAAGCAACATGAATTATAATGATCATATCATGGTCTCTATGATTTTTTTTCTACACAAAAATAATGAAATCTTTACTAATACAAAATATCGTTCATATATATACAACGAACATTTCATAAGTATGATAGAATGGAGTTTGCTTTTTATGAATTGTTTCATAAATACTATGAAACATTACATTGGACGAAAATGTATGAAACACTTCATAGATATGATGAAGCTTTTCCTTTGAGTGTACGAAACCCGTAACCGTTATTCGTATTCTGATCAAACCATAAGTTTTGAATTTCTACACTCCCATATTTTTTTTTTAAATTTTCCACTGTTGTTTCTGTTACAAAAACCTAAAAAAAAATATTGAATCTTCAACTACCAACCTGAAACCTTATTTTATCCTCATTTGTAGCTGGTTGTTCATCGGCCTGTGATGGTGGTGGTGATGGTGGTATCATACTCTGATAATAGTCTCTATTCTCTTCAAGCGTATCTAATATATCTTGAGCATCTGGATGCACCAAATCGGCCCAAGTTTCCCAGAGTGGATGTACAATATAATCAATAAAGCCGACCTGCGACTTTTCAATCGTAGAATTATAACGATCACACATTGGACTAATATCCATGCCCGATTCGCGTTCTTTGTCACCTTGTAAAAAGAATTCCTCCATTAATAGGCTAACCCAGCGCTTATATAGAGGCAAAGGTTTTGTTGGATTACTTAAATCGGCACAATGGACAAGATTTTCAAGAACCTTTACAAAAAGAGTAGAATTTCAAAAATTTATTAAATTTCAGTTTAAATTATATATACGATCTTACCTGTATACGATCTGTGTAATTGTCCAGCAGTAGTACACCAGATCCTGCTACTTTTTTCGTTTCTACCATAGTTTTTAAATCAGCCAAAAGGCTCATATGTTTGGACATATCAGTTGATAGTACAATATCAATAACCATTTTTCTTAATGTTTGGCGTTGTTTCCTGAGAAGGTGCAAAAAGAAAAAAAAATGCGAAAATGTAATTGTTATTAACAAATCTGTCGATTAAGATAAAAATCATTTGATTGAAACAACAGAAATCCTGCACGAAACCAAAATTTCGATTGTCTCAACAAAAATTCGGTGATATTCTGTTTTCTGGGTGTATAATTTTAGTTCACCCTCTAACGGGTAAGGCTGTCTCAGGGCAGTCTTCATAAAAGTAACCACAAATGCGTCAAATGAGCGTTTTATACTTAGAAATTAAAATATTCCGATAGAAAACTAAATTTGCAAAATATTTTGCAAAGAAATTTTTCTTGAACCGTCCACCGTTTGGAAGCAAAAAATCTTCAAAATCAAAATTTCGTAAAATTTCAAAAACTAATTATTAAAAAAAAAAAAATTGTTTTCAAAAATCTAAAAAACCAATTTAAGTTGACTAAAAACTCTTTATAATAAAATATAAGTAAGATTGAAGCTTTATCTTTAATAAAAAGACCTTACTTTAGCCCAACGACTTACAGGATTTTATCAGGATTACTCTAAAGGACATCGTTTTAACTTATAAACTAATAGACGGATTTTTATGAAATTTTGCAGAAAGAAGATATTAAGTATTAATAGCAAAGCGTTTAAGTTTGAACAATATAAATTGAAGTTTAGATACTTTTCCGCCTAATTTAACTTTTTCCAAAAAACAAAAATCGAGATATCTTCTTAAATAGGAGCAGAAAAAAAATTGTTTTTCGAGCGTGGTTATATCTTGGTAAGGGAAATATTTTTTGTCCAAAACTTCTCTTTTATATGCTTTAGTTTCCAAAATGCACCCTAAAATATTTTGGCTCATATCGCCTAAATTAGGTAACGATAAACAATTTTGTTGAAGAACCTATTATTTGTTTTTCGAGTGGAGCACATGGTATGCATTTCGTTGCAAAGCATCGTTTGCCAGTTAGAGGGTTAAATAACTCCTAAACTATTTTCTGTTTTTGTTACCATATTCAAATTCCATTTCAAAACTTACTTTTGCATATTACAGAATATATCACATCCTTGATTTTGCAATAACTTAAAGGCAACAGCTAAATGATGATTTTCCAAAACAGATTCGTCATTATACATTAAGGCTAATTCGGAACCTATAACGTTTAAACAAAGAAACATTAGCACTCTCATTAATCTTTTTCAAATATTTTATAAACTTTTCCTAACAAGCACACCAGCCAACAGCAACGATGAACAAAACTTACTTGAATTAACTAAAAATTGATTAGTTAGACCAGGATGATCAACATCATGTATGCAGGCTGCAAATAGAGCACCGCCCACTTCTAATGGCGTAAAAACACCCTCAAGTGCAGGAGTATTTAATAAAACATTAGTGCTTTGTGTAACATCAGCCGCATGTAATGAATTATGAAACGGATTGTCTTTAACATAATGGTCCTCCAGAGTAGACATAAAATTAAGAAAATTTTTCGGTGGTATCATAAGACTGGTCAATAATTCTCTACTCTGTAAGGGTGGGGCAGGCAAATAAGAAAAAAAAGAAAATTAAAATCATTTTCAAAATAATGCCAAATTTCTTAACAAAATCTTACCTGAAATACTGTGTATGCTACACAGGTGAGTGGACGATTAAGACTTAAATCGCCAATTCTAAATATATCAATGCCCCATGTATCTAATTCGGCCAAATGTGGACCCAATGTGGCTTCATGTGTTGTTTCAACACCGTATGTGGGTAAACGTTCGCCGGTAAATGAGTTTGTATGTGATAAAGGACGTTTAACACCAGATATCTGGGACATGGGTGGGCCTCTTGGTGAACGACTACGTTGTGTTAGTTGTGGTATCGGTACATGTGGTTCCGTATTTTCTTCAAAACGCATCGAAGGTAAATCAAATTCCTGTTGTTTGTCTGAAATTTGTTAAAAAAAAACAAAATGTAATTTTAAATTATGATATATTAAAAATATTTTAAAATATTAAACGTATTCACAAGGTGTACTAAGTGTTGTATATGTTGTATTGTAAAAATAGAGATGGTAACATTTTATTTTCAATTTGACAAAGATTTTGGGTTTATTTTTTGGGTTGGGTTTTCTCTCCGTTAGCACACTTAAATAGTACACTAAACATAGGTCCAAATGTTGTATTATTCTATCCTCTATTGTTGTATACTTTAAAATAATATTTTAACATCTCTATTTTCGTTATGAAATAAAGGGTCCGCCAAATAGCTTTTTTTTTTTGAACTCCTCAACCAATTGGACTTTGTATGGCGTCATACCAAGGTCTTTATGCTAAATTCGTCTCAATGATGTCTGTGAAATGTCCAATTGTTGAGAATGACGGTGAATTGATGTTGATGGCGCTTCACGCACACTTTCTGCCACAGCAGCAATATTCTCGGGTGTACGCACTGTTTTTGGTTTTTCACGCTTTGGTTTATCGATGAGGATGCCAGTTTCTTTCACTTTTTTCACAAGATAACGAACATACGGACCATATCCGTTCAGCGGAAGGATAAAACTAATTATCTGTCAAATCAGACATGAGCTAAGTGTTACCATTCACGAAATAAGCACTAGTTGAAAAAAAACATTAGATGGCGGACCCTTTACAACATTTAGAACACCCCTTGTGAACTACCTTAATAAATTTAAATGATAATTGGTAATCGCAATAAAAAAAATTTCTAAACTAAAAAAACAAATACACTCTCATAAAAATTCTAAAATTTCGCGCAAATTCTAAAATTTCATTCATTAATAGATATTCTCTACAATCACATAACAAATTCGGTTGTCTCAACAGAATTTTATTCAACTGAATTAATTCGGTTACTGCAACCTCGTAAATTCGGTTGCCACATCCCCCAATTCAGTTACAACAACCGAATTCAGATACGACAACCGAAATTACGAGGTTGCGGCAACCGAATCAATTCGGTCGAATGAAAATACGATGTTGCAGCAACCGAATCAATTCGGTTGAATAAAATTCTGTTAAAACAACCGAATTCGTTATGCGATTGTAGAGAATATCTATTAAAAATTGTCTATTTTTGTTGATTTTTAACGAAATTATTAAGAAAAATCACAAATCGCTTTTATTTTGAGAAAAACGAACAACGCTTGTGCCCAAGAAAAACTTAAGAACCCCTTTGCAAAAAAAATAATAAAATCGGTTAAGAGAAAAGAGCTTTAATTTGGTATGTTAACTATATTAAATGTTAACCAAACTACATGCGATAAATAAAAATAGATGAGTCGTTTAAGTGAAAAAATAGAACACTTGCTTAGATACAATTTTAATCATCCATAACACAAAAACTAAAAGAGTGAGAAAAATTGGATTGTAGATTTTTTAGCACCAACGATCAAAAATCAAATTTTGACTCGACAGGTTCGATTTTTAGATCGCGTTTATCTCGATTGTTGAAACCCAAATGACATTAATAAAAACAGATAACTGTCACAGTTAGCCATCTGTGAAAAAAAGACGCCTTTTTACCAGAAATGCACTCAATTAACGCTTTGTAGCCCATGAACTTAAAAATTAAAAATTTTTTTGGTACGGGAAAGGTTAAGGTAAAAAAAACGTATTACTTAGAAATTAAAAAACATCCTTTATTTATTATTTATTTTTTTTTTTCTTTTTTTAAAAGAGAAGCACCACTAAGGAAATTCTTCCTATTAATTCATGTGTTGATTTCTTTGGAAAGGGGATAGTGGAGAGATGAAAGGTGGTGAAAGATCAAGGGCTTCAAACATGGCAACACTGTAATTGCACGAGATGATAAGTCTTAGAACAGTTGTTGCTCGCCACCTGATGTAGAGTTGGCGAATTTATTGAAGCTTTTTTGTTTCTTAGCCCTGATTCATTATTTTACTTCGGTGGGGTTAAGTGCTATGGGAACACCTAAGGTGGGCTCAGCGATACATATAAGTGATAGAAAACTCATACATATTATTTTTTCTAAATTGATGTTGTCGTCACCAGGAATCGAACCCGGGACCATCTGTGTAACAGTCCAAGGCGCTAACCATTACACCACAACGCACCACAAACATTTTAGGGATTGTGACATTACTTTTACATAACATAAAAATATAATTTTTTCATGTAAAAATGTAAAAATGTATTGTATACAATAAGTAAAAAATATTATTCACAGGTTTTCATAAAAACAACCCAATATTTTGCACTTTCTGTATTTTTTTTATAAAATTTTAAATTTACACGTGTTCAAACTTTTCACTATTCGTATTATGCAAACTTTAAACTGACGGAAGTCAAAAACGTTACGCCATTTTTAAAATTTTTTTTGGTACTAATTTGATCAGTGGTATGTCACAGTTGGGTGACACAAATTTGAGCGAGCTAAATAAATTCAGTATGTATTATTTCGGGGTTTTTGGGGTTTGTTACAGTAATGTTACATGAGGCTGTAAAGGGTTAACTATAATTAAAGAAAATTAATTTGTGAGGGTAAATATAGCTTAACTAAATCAAACTGTTTCAGAATTTCGGCACAATTTGCATTATTTTTTCCCACTTTCTCCCCTTTAACCAAATTAAATCAAAATCAAGTGTTCATAGTTTCCCCCCACACATTTGCAAATAAAACTAAATTTTATTGTAAACATTTTTTCCACTTAAATTTAAACTCTTTAATCCATTTTTATTTAAACTTGTAGTTTTTTTCCACTTTATTTTTCCATTTAAAAAGAGGAATTTCCGCTTTATTTGATTTTGAGCCTAGTTACTGAAATATAATTTGATTTAATTTTTATTTATATATTTTATCATATTGCACATCATCATTATCAACATCATTTGAACAGTATGTTTAAAACAAGTGGTTACTTAAAATTTACAAAACCCTTACAATTTACTATACAAATATACACACAACAAAAATTTACAGTGAATAAAAAAAGTTAACTGTAACGAGACCAGGCAAAGAACCGCAACCATCCTCCCACAGGGCAAAAGGAGGTGAGGAAAATAAGGAAAAATGCGTGGCTGATGATGATGATGTTAAAAAAAAAAAGTTTTTAATATAAAATTCAAATTTTTTTTGCAAATTTTTTTTTATATATGCATATTTATCCGGCTCGCAGAAAAAATACAGCTTTTGCATAAAATATACAACATATACATACATACATACATGTGCAAATAAAAAGTTAACAAAATATATATAGTATACCTTTAGGCTTGAAATAAATATGTATGTATGGGTATGTGTTTTATATATACATGAGCAAGTGCCCAAACGTATGCTAAAGTGTATTTTATAAAATATTTAAAAAAAGGTTTTATTTTTCTTTTTTTTTTTAATGGAACGGGTAAAGAAAAATATGATATAAAGAAAAACAGTGGAAAAAAAAATTATAAAATCAATTTAATTTACAAAACATTTTTGCTACTTGATTTTACTTAAGGGCTAGACATTTACTTGTAGTTAAGAAGTACTACATAAAAACTTTTTTCCTTATGTTTTAAGTGGAAAACATATGTAAAGAAATATTTATCTTTTCAGGGAAGAAAAATAAATAATAAAGAACCTGCTGAGATTTTTATGTGAATCAGTGAAAAGAAAATAAACTTGAAACAAACATTTTTTTAAAAGTTTTTCTTGTTTTATGTATAAAAATTAATGAAATGAATTACAAAAAAAAAGTTTTTTAACAGAGTGGGTATTACTGAAGCAACACTGGGAAATAGAAATTGTTTTAATTAAATTATTCCTTATAAATTTCCAAATATACTTTATATATATTAAAATTTTGAATCAATGTAATTATAATCAAACAATTAAAATTTCATATTAAAGCTTTCAATTTAAAATTTAAATATTTAAATATTCAATTAAATAAAATTTTTAATTGTATCAATTAAAACTTAATAAAATATTAAACTTATTTTTTAAAAATTATTAATTAAATATTTTATGGGATATTGTTTGCTAAATTTTTTCCAAATTTATTGAACATTTTTAGTAAAAATTTTCAATTAAATTTTTAATTGCTTCTATGAAAATTTTAATTGAAATTTGAAAAATATTTAATTAAATAAATAAAATGTCTTTTAATTAAACATATCGTCCATTCCATAAGAGAACGTTCAAAAATGGAAATTTTTTGGCCTCCCGCTCTTTGATTTTTTTGAAAATTTGGGGTACGTATACTCTAGGATATGTATATATATAGGATATACCGTTTTCAGTTCCTTAAAATTTTATAAACTCGCGTTTATATTCCCTAATGCTAGTAGTGAACTTTGAAGAGCCATATTTCCTAAAGTACACTCGCAAAATTAGCAAAACATTTAGTTGAGTCAATAAAATTTTTGCTGGGAAGATCCTGGCAAAAAAATTGATAATATTTGCAAAAGTATTTTGCCGATCAGTAAGGAAAACATTATTAAATTTAGCAAAATGTTTTGCTGGCACTTACAAGGGGAGTCTCCCGTTGCGCTCTCTCCGGTCTTAGTGAAATTTGGATATGTGATAAAGAAAAAGAAAAAATAAGGGACACGTATTTTGTTTTAGCGGCCCAATCTCATGTTTAAGGGTTAAACGGTAGGGCCAAAGTTAATACATTTATTGAATGGAAACATATCTGAAACTAATGCAATTCAAATTTTTTTGGACGCAGATTAGATGTACTTGACCAAACAAAAATTTTAATATCAATAATGTAGTGTGGTGATATTATTGCCATTTATTTAAAATATTTAAAATATAGATTAAAGAGCCCTTCGGAAAAAGTCACATAAAAGCCGAGCGCCCCGGTAGGCTAGTTGGTAGCGTGCTGGCTTATCAGTGCGGGGGTCGTGGGTTCGATTCCCACCAGAGGCACTGGTCTGTTTTCGCTACAACGCGCCGAAGGCCATAGTAGCTAGTGCTCGGTTAGGGTAATAGTATATAATTTGTAATTATATGATTATTAATTAATAAAAAAAAAAAAGAAGAATTACGAATGTCGGAAAAAGCTTAGACAATATAAATTTAATAGATATTAATATACATATTTTTTTTTAGCTTAATCCAACTAAAATTCTTTAACAAAACGCGAGTTTTAATGTCACTTAAAACAAATTTGTTTAATAACAAACATACTTGAAAGTTATCGGACATGTTTTGTATATCAGTTAATGCGGTTCCAAAAAACTCTTTTATTTGGTAGTCCATTTGTTAAAAATGTCTCTAAAACAATTCGAAATAAACCGAAAAAAACGAAAAATGGTGTGATTTTTGACCAAACTTTTTATCCCCTAAAGATGAGATTGGGTAGATAAAAGAAAGTGTCCCATGTCCCATGTTTTTTTCTTTCTTTATCACATATCCAAATTTTGTTAAGATCGGAAAGAACGCGTCGGGAGACTCCCCTTGTTAGTTCAATGTAAATGAAAATCGACTTGTTGAAATCAACAAAATTTCGCTGCAATTGTCCGCTGCAGGGAGGTTTTACTGTATTACTATAATTTTAATATTTTATTATATTCTCTGTAGAGATTTTAAGAAACAAAAATGTGAATAGCAAAAGGCATCTATACAAGAATTTTTTGTCGCCATTTCTAGAAGTTTTTTTTTTTTATGAATCATAAAAGCTTTTAAAAGCCTTGTTATTGCTTCATATAAAAGAATATTCAAATTTAATGTAGTTTTAAGTCTTTATTTAAATTTACTTTGAAACATATTAAAGAAGCTAGTTAGCCTCATTTTCCCAATGTCCCGTTAGTTACCAACTGGGACTTTAACTGACCCATTTATTGTTGTTTTCCATAAAAATTTTCAAATTAACTGTTTCTTAAATTTTAACTTGATATTCAGTAATCGGTCCCAGAGGCATAATTTATCGAATGGTAAAATAAATCTCCCATTAAAACTTGATAGCTCGAAACAGTATTTTATTAAAAATATTATAATATTATTCTATTAAATTAAAGCTTCCAGTTTTATTTTGATTGTGATTTAATTAAAGCTGCATTGTGATTAAATATTAAATTATAATAATTTAATACCTCAACTAGTTCTAGGGCTGGATACGAACTTGCTAAATTAATTTTAAACTAAACTCAGGTTTATAAATTTCTTTCAAATTTGAAAAGTTTATAAAGAAATTAAAAAATTTAAAACAAATTTAAATACCTCGCACTGGGCTTAATGCTAAAATTTTTCATTTAACCCTCCGATGAGTGACAGTTCTGAACTTCACGGCCGTGTGAAAAGGTCCCTACGGACCTTTTTTGTAAATCATGTTTTTTTCATATAAAAAATTTTTTTTTGATTTTTTTTTTTGTTTTTATTGTTTATAACTAAATTCTACATACAAATATAATTTTTTTAATTTTTTGTTTTTATCGTCCCTAATGTCTTTGAGTTTAGGTCTTTGTGTTCAGAACAAGTAAATTATGTGTTGAAACAATAAAAAAATTATAATGATGCCCAAAAACATGCATTTATTAGTGAAATTCAGTACAAGGTCCATACGGACCTATTCACACGTCCGCGTACTATTCTCACTAAAACCTCAATAACTCCTAAAGTAATGATCCGATCGGCTTGATTTTTTTTCCAAAAGATGCGCAACAAAATACTCTTGGAATACAGAGTAACTTTGGGGGGGGGGGGTTGTAGTGGCCGAAGTAGGAGTAATTTCAGTTTGAAAAGGCAAAAAGGTCCCTAGGGACCTTCTCACTCATCGGAGGGTTAAACAATTGATTTCGTAGTTTAACAAAACATTAATAAATTTGAGCTTTCATTCTATAAGAAATTCTAGTTTTGTTAATAATAAATTTGGAAATGATAAAGTTAAAGATTTTAACAGAGAAAATACAGAGGAATTTTCTAACATGTTTTACTCGTGGTGTAAAAAGTTAGATTTTCCGCTGAGTATACATTTTTTTTTATCAAAGATGATTTAACCCTTTCACTACCGACTTTTTGTGTATGGATATATTTAAATTTGGACTTCTGATTCTTGTTCTAGGCATTTCAATTAGAAGAAAAAGCTTTAAAATATTTGCCCTCTCTCCCTCCTACAGTGCAAAAAATAGGTTCGAAGATCGATTTTTTGGATGTTCTCAGACCATTTTGACCACTAAAACATTAATATAACCAAAAATGAATTGAATTGAATTTTTGAAATATTAGAATAACCAAAAATGATTTGGTTGATTTTGTTCTGGTCATTAAATGAAGTGCAAAATTTGAAGATTCTAGCTTTGTTAGCTTAGGAGATATACGACGCCCCTGTTTTCGAAGATGAGGGCTGATAAAAAATTCCGACTTTGTTAACAAATATCGCCACTATATTACACTGATAAACTGTTTATGCATATACTGAGTTTTTTTTTAATGACCAATATCTTAATGAACCTATTTAAACAAAAATATAAAGTTTTATTTCATTATCATATTTTTTTATATGTTTTTAAAAATGTGTACACTGTAGTGTACAAAGGTAGTGAATGTGTTAAAAGCTTTCATTTAAGTTTAATCTTGGTTTAAAAAAGTTTAAATTTGATCCCTATTTTTATTAAAACTTTATCATTCATCTTATGAATTTTGGCTTAAATAGTGATTAAATAAAAGCTTTAATTTCTGCTACAATAAAAGCTTCAAAGTAATGTCTAATAAAAATTTAAATATTTTCTACAATAAAAGCTGTAATATAAAGGTCAATAAAAACTTGAATTTCTTTAACAATAAAAACTTGAATGTACTACTTTAATAAAAGCTTTAATTTTTTGTGTAATCAATTAAGTATTTCATTATATTGTGATTAAATAAAGCTTTAATATTAACCTAAATCGTGTTTTAGTAAAATTAAACTTAAATCCTGTTTTCTGAACAGCCTTGATATCTGTTTAAATTGTGCTTTTATAAAAACTTTGAATAAGTGCTGAATACAACTTTAATATCAGTTGAATAGTGCTTTTATAAAAGCTTTTATTATATTTAAATCATAGTATAATACCCTTTTGTATTAAGATTTAATTTAAGTTTTCAATTTCAATAAACTTTTCTCACAAATAAAATTAATAAAAAAAAATTGTATGGAAAATGACTATTTGTAATTTTTTAAAGTTGTTTGCTAAATAATTTTAGTTTTATTAATAAAACGAAAACCAAACGATATATGATATTCCACATTTTTAATTTCTCCTAACTCAATATTTTTCTTGAACACCATTTGTTACATGTCCAACTTTTTTAATCCAAATATAAAAAAAATATTATAAGAATGAATACTTCGTTATGGAATTTCACAGATTTGAAAATAGGTCGAATATTTTACCATTCTTATTCCTCTTAGCGTGTATTGGAAATGTTTAAGGTGCCAATGATATAGGGCAGGGGTGACAAGACTTTTTTCGTTGCGTGCATAAAACACACAATTTTGTTGTAAAAAGTGTCGCGAGCACTTTTCCCTTTTCCAGTGAAATCTTTTAAAATTCTAAAAGATTTTCTTCTTAAAACGCCTTCACCAGAGAAGAAGAATTTGTCGCTTCTGCTTTTTTTTTACAATTTTTTAGATTTTAAATTATCAATCACTCGTGGAAATCTGTTTTTATTTGTTATTGCATGTTTTGAGAGGGGACTTGGACACTTTTGACACTAAATATCTAAAAAAAAAACGCTACTATATATGTATGTTTCGAAAAGCTTGTGGAACTTCGATTCTGATAAAACTAATTTCCGAGTTTTCTACAAAATTGCTTTAATATACATTTAAGACGTTTGAAACATTTTCATTTCCAAAGGCGCTTTATAAAAAAATCTTTGTAAAAAAAAATTCGGATTAAAGCGAAAATAAATTTTTGACATCTGTTAACAGAATTTTTTTAATAAAATTATGATATTTAAAGATATTTAATATATTATCGTGTACTATTCAAGAAAATGTTACTTGGTACTGCCACTCCTGTCATAGTTTTGCCAGCCCTGTTATAGGGCACTATATTATTACATATATAGTGATGAAAATGAACTTTTGAATAAACTCCCCCAAAAAAAATTATTATTATTGCTACAGGTCAACGAATACTACGCGAATGTTGTGATTGATTTTATGTTATTCATGTGTCATCATTTCATTTCATTGCTTGACATGTAAGGGAATTATAAAAATGAATGTTAAAAAGGCATTCAACAAAAAAAATAAATGGAATAAACAGCAACAGCATAAGCTGTTGTTGTTGAATAAAAGCAATGCAAAAGCAATGAATGTATGAATGGACAACAAAAACGAATGGTCTCATTCTGTTCTCTGGTTTGCATCCATCACTGATTAAAGTTTAATTTAACTGATACTTAATTAATGGTTAATAATAATATTAAATTTCATTTAAGTTCATGGTTTGAGAAAATCTTAAATTTCAGTTGCATTTAAGAAAATCTTCAACTTCTTCGTATTTCAAACATTAATACAATTCGTCTTAATTTGCCAGTGTCCGACCGAACAGCATTATGAACAAATTTGGCGAAAGGAAAATTGTTTATTGAATTGATCAGATGAGATTTTGAGTGTTAAATTAAAAGAAAAGTCTGTAGTTAAGCAATGAGTTCACCTGTTCGGCCTCCAAATGTTCGACCAAATCGAAAATCGTTCGGCGAACGAACTTTTTACTTTATAGCTTAACTTTGGCTTTTTCCTTAAATTTTATACACAAAATCAAAATAAATCGGCTCAATAAACATGTTTCCATTACCAAAATTTGTCCCTTTTGCCTCTAGATACCAAAAAACAGACCAAATATAGTTTTTTGTCCGAGCTGTTATGTTGGACACTATTTAATACATTTTTTATTGTATGGATGGTAACCGACTCGATATGGGTATCGATAAGGGTAACGCTATTTTCGTTTATTTCGGTAACGGTATTTTATGTGTAACGATATTTCAGTTATTTTAGTAACGATTTTTTAGCGTTATTTCGGTATCGGTAGTTTAGCAGTAATGCTATTTTAATTATTTCGGCAACGTTATTTTAGCGATAACGGGTTTCCAGCTATTTAGGTAACGGTATTTTAGAGATAAAGTTACTTTAGTTAATCATTTAATGTCAATGCACATCAACAATTTTAGCCACATTATGCCCGAATTAAATGTTTATCCAGTTTATGATCAAGCTTTGGGAAAATTTATATCTATTTACAGCGATTATTTTTCTGATTTTGTCAGATTATTTTGGTAACTTTATTTTAATGATAGCGGTATTTTAGTTATTTCGGTAATATTATTTTAAGGTTATTAGTATTTTAATTATATCGGTAACGGTATTTTATGGATAACGGTAATTCAATTATATCGGTAACGGTATTTAAGGGATAACGATAGACAGTTGAAAGGGTTTTGAATCGATAACGGTATTTTAGCGATATTAATTATTGTGTGGTAATAATTTTGTCTCTTAACAAGCCGTAACAGTTAAAACGGTGCCGATATATTATACCTACGGACTTTGTCGCCTTTTCGAACTGGGCGATATTTGTTTTTTGGTGCTTTCATATGAATAATGTTTTATAAGTTTTAAAGAGAAAATAGTAGTTTCAGTTTTTTCAATCGGTTTGAAATCACTCTATTTGTAGATTTTGGTCCAATTCTTTTTTTTTAGTTTGGGGGGTTTGTTTAAAACTCCTGTTCAATGGTGTTATAAAATTTAATTTATGAAAAAATTAAAATAAAAGGAAATGTTAAACATTTGTTGTTTCATTCGTTTAACACTACTAAAATCGGGTTTTCTTTTATTTTTTTGTTGATTTTAATTTTTAATTCAAATATTTGAAGGTCTACTAAGTATATACAACAATACGTAGCATATTTTATGAAATGCCTTTAAATACATTTGCATAAATTTATTGAAGCATACTTTTAGGCTTGTTGAATGATTGATTTTCTGTGAATGTGCGGATGTTTCTCTTTTGTTTTAACAGAATGTATTTAACTTGAGAAATGTTTTCTTATTTTTGGTTAAATACATTTAATGGAATTTATTATAACTGATGTTAATGGCAAATAACTTACCCAAAAATGTTGAACAAATGTATTCTGAAATTTGATTTCCCGATTTACTAGATTCACTGAAGTGTGATAATTCCTTATTAAGCATGCGTTTGAACTGTAAATAATGAAATTATATTGTGAGTAATCATAAATAAATGAAAATATGAATAAAGCATACTGTTATATGTTATAAAACAAACATATTTTAAAGCATACTTTTGGGTGTTGTTGTTATCTTAAACCTACCTTAAGTGATGCCATATCGGATACACTGCGATGTGTTTGTATTGTTTCCAGTTGATCTAAACACCAGTCTAATTCTTCTATTGTATCGGTGGCCAAACGAGTGTATGCCTCATCACCCTGATTTAATTGCATGCCCGCCGTTGAGGAACGTCCCATTGACGATTGTGTTGGTCGCCTAGATCTTACATGATTAATACAATGTTCCACACAAATACATAGACAAGTGACACACACACATACATATTAACAAACACATGAAGGACAATCATGTCATTAAAAAAAAAACAGTTACAACAAATATAACGAAAAAATAAAATGGCGATTAAAAAAAAAAAATCAAAATTTTACAGCAAAAGCATTATGAACGAGCGAGCGAGTTCGGGCGGACGGGCATAACAAAATATGAAATTAAAAAAAGAAGATACAAATTTTTTTTTAAAAATGGTGTTTAAATTATAAATTTGCACAAAAAATAGGATAAATAAATTTTAAGAAAATTATACAAAATTATTTATAAATTTATTATGGTTTTTTTAATATTATTATTTTTATTTGTGTAGGAAGAGGGGAGAAAGAGAAAAAGAAATAAAGGTAAAATTATGTTAAAAATCTTGTTAAAAGGGGAAATAAAAACATTGAATTTTTTTTTTTCAAAATCAGACACAATTTTGCATGATTAGAATGTGCAGAATAAATGAAAATTATATTAAAATGTTGACGTATACTTTTGGGGGTTTATCGTAAAGTTATGAAAAGATTTATAACAATTCAGAATTTTGAGATAAATTACTATATTTTAAATTTAGTTTTGTATGTAAATACACTCAGAAAAGTTCGACAGTTACTAAATACCAGTTGTTGGAGCAGTTGCTATTTTTAACTGCGATAATAGTTGTTTTTTCAATGAAATAATACAAAACATCTATTATAACATTTATTCAAAAAAAAAAAAAAAAAACAACTAAAAAAGAACTGCATTTTCGTAACAGTTGTTTGAAGCAGCTGTTTTTAGTATTTCAATAAACAATTACCGTAACAGCATTTTCCAGTACATAATTAGTTAACTTTTGATAGTTATTTCAAGAATAAAAAATTTCGTTGAGTTCTTTTAAAATTCGTATTTAGTTTACATTTGTTATCTTTTGATATATTCATAGTCTGCAAATTATAATTGGAAAATTTCATTGTACCTACAAAGCATAAAAACTTGATAACTAGAGCACAGTTTGTAAATTTTACTTTAAATTTTAAGTATAATAAAGTACATCAAATTTGTCTAGTAAGGACTCTACATAGATCCGCTGGACATATTTTAATCAAACTTTGTATATAAATAGAACAATGTTTCATTAATTTGTTCACCTTAAAGGGCCCTCTAACAGAAATATTAGCAAACAAATGATGTAATTTTTGATCCCACTTAGTAACCCAATATGAGATTGGGCAGCTAAAAAACATATGTCCCTTAGATTTGCCTATTCTACAGCGTATCCAAAGTTTCTGAGATCAAAGGGTCCGCATCGGGATACCTCCCTTGTAAGTATATTTGTTTACTAAGAGGGTCGTCGAGTTGCTTTGGTAGTTACTTTAGCACAACTTATTAGAATACGCGTAATGGTATAGGATATAATTTGAAATTCAAAAAAAAAAAAATATTAAACGGGCTGTCATGTCGATGAACGTTTGTTGCGTAAAGGCGGTCTGATTGATGTTTGGCTGTAATTTTTAATATTTTTAAAATTTGTACTGGATATGGTGTAAATTACACAAGTAATATTAAAGAATTTAATTTTTAGTTTATAATTCTACTTTTAACATGTAATTCCTTTTTAAATTAATAAAATTATCAAAAAAATATAGCATACTTTTAGGATTTCTAATAAAATCCAAAACAAAGCATACACTTAAGAGTTTACTGCTTTTAAACATTTTAATTTATAACCACTATTATTAACTGCACATTCCTTAATCATGTTTTATTTGTAATGGCTGAATAAAGATTAAAATATTTTTTTTTAAGGGTGGTAAGGGTATGCGGATTTTCTTTTAATTAAACACCAATATTATGATAATTTTTTTTTTTTCATTTTAAGTAAAAAAGGATACTTAAACATTTTAATAAAAGTTATAAAAATTTTGTATTCCACAACATTATAGTAATAAATTTAGGAATTTTATTCAAGACAATATTATACTAGATTAAGTATTTAGTTATTATAAATATTTAGCCAGGTGCAATTTAGTATTATAATAAAAAAGGGTTTATGTTACAAAAAAAAAAACCCCAAAATCAAAATTAATTAAAATAACTCACTTGTTAGATGCTGGAACATTTGTCAGACTTAATAAATTATTGCGTACAGAACGTAAACTGGCTAAAATTTGGGCAAATGGTGTCACAATGAGATCCTCGCCATGACTATAAAGAAAATGGAAAAGAAATTAAAGATAAATGGTATTAGAGAAATATGATTAATTAAATTTTAAGTAAATATAAATTTAATAAGCATTTTTTTTTTGTTATTAAATATTACAAAAATTACTATAAGCACACATAGTTACTGTTACTAAACAATATTTATATAAAATATAGAATTAAAATAATAAGCTTAAATTTAATAATATTGTGTGCAAATATCTATATTAAGCACAAATTGTTTTAATTAAATGTGAATTTAATTATTTGTTTTCATATAAACAATAATCCCAAATAATATACAATTTAATATAAATAGGTGGTTGTTTAACATTATAAATTAAATAAACATTTAACATTATAAATTAAACTCATTTGGGACACGATATTTTGTCAAACAAATTTTGAAAATATATATACCAATGAAAATTTCTGTAATTTTGTATGGTTTACAACGCCCTCTAGTGGAGTTACTAACACTCAAAGTTGAAACTTGGAGAGAGTATGAATCACAGAATAGTATAAATTTTGTAGACAAATCTTCATTCAAATATCTAAGAAATTTAAGTTTTTTCAAGTTAACCAACTTAATTATTATGTTTTTTTTATAATTTTTTTAAATTGTCATATTGGCAACGCAAGCATTATAATATTTATAAGTGTAGTACACTAACAATATTTTAACAGTAACTGATTGTAGTTTATTTAAAAAATAATCAGTAAATTTAGTTTTTAAAGGAATATACATTTAAACTACAAAGAAATATATGTTTTTACTTATAGATATAGATATATATATATATATATATATATATATATATATATATATATATATATATATATATATATATATATATATATATGTATGCACAGCGCATAGTTTAGAGACATTTATTCGTTCCCCCGCATAGTTAAGGAACATTTGCTTACTTTGGGGACTGTCCCCAAAGTTTTCGCGCCTTTTCATACATCTAGCGTATTAGATGAGGACAATTTTTCCATACACCGCATATTTCGGGTACAATTTTGGCCATGTCCCTAAAGTATGCGCTACGCATACATATATATATATATATATATATGTATGCGTATATATATATATACATATATATATATATATATATATATATATATATATATATATATATATGTATGTACACCGCATACTCTAGAGACATTTATTCATTCCCCCGCATAGTTTAGGGACATTTGCTTACTTTGGGGACTGTCCCCAAAATTTTCGCGCCTTTTCATACATCTAGCGTATGAGATGAGGACAATTTATTCTATACACCGCATATTTCAGCGACAATTTTGGGCGTGTCCCTAAAGTATGCGCTACGCATACATATATATATATGTATGCACAGCGCATATATATATGCGGGGAACGAATAAATGTCTCTATAGTATGCGCTGTGCATACATATATATATATATATGTATGCACAGCGCATACTTTAGGGACACGCCCAAAATTGTCGCCGAAATATGCGGTGTATAGACAAAATTGTCCTCATCTTATACGCTAGATGTATGAAAAGGCGCGAAAACTTTGGGGACAGTCCCCAAAGTAAGCAAATGTCCCTAAACTATGCAGGGGAACGAATAAATGTCTCTAGAGTATGCGCTGTGCATACATATATATTTTTTCGATACACTTACATATATATATATATATATATATATATGTATGTACACCGCATACTCTAGAGACATTTATTCATTCCCCCGCATAGTTTAGGGACATTTGCTTACTTTGGGGACTGTCCCCAAAGTTTTCGCGCCTTTTCATACATCTAGCGTTTAAGATGAGGACAATTTTGTCTATACACCGCATATTTCGGCGACAATTTTGGGCGTGTCCCTAAACTATGCGCTGTGCATACATATATATATATATAAATGCAATTTTGTGGTAACTCTAATATGATAGCGGATTTAGTTTCTAGATCATGTATGGATAAAAATAGGACTAAAGAAAGAAAAAAAAAAATGATCCACGACTTTTTGGCGGGATATTCTTTTTTTAATTTGCAAAAATTAGAAATTAACGAAAAAAAAAAACTTATAAAAGCTGCACTTAAAACAAAGTTCAAAGTTATTAGAATAAATAGTATTTATGAATAAAAGAATTATTTTAAGTCAGAAAATCCTAAAAAAGCAATTATAATCCCAAAATCTTAAGAGTCTTTGGAAAATCCAAAAAAAGTAAAAAACAAAGAATAGAAAAGAAAGTAAATTTGCTCTGATAATTTAATAGATACACATATGGTAGAAACAAGAAAAAAATCGATTACTTTCATATATACTTGTATATGGCATCACATATTAGTCAAATTAAAATCACATCTAATTTTAAAATCCTTTGATTTGTATTTACATTTTCATTATTATTTAAAATGTGAAACAAAATATTATTGCGGATTTCCAAATCATTTTAAAGAATTTTATGAAGTCATATCAAATTGTATTAAATTATATATAACTTGATCAAATCTATCTATCTAGACCCTTTTTTCGGATCAAATTATATCAGATGAGCTCTCATGGGATCACATGAGATAAGGTTATGTTTGCCATTTTTCGGATGAACTAAGATATAATGTGATATGAAATTATGTATATAACTGTATATACTTATATATACCCACATATAACTATATATACTTATATATACGCGTACACATAAAACCTGTTTTTCTGTACCAGTTAATATTTTTATTGAAACTTTTGTTTTTACAAAAAATTCTTTATTTGAACCAAAAGGTAAAAAATGAAACTGTTGTTTTTAATAATTTGAGAGAGAGTTAATTGTTGATAGCTAAAATAAAAGAAAATCTTTTATTTTTACGGATTTTGAGTTCATTTTTTAATATTTAAAAAAAAAAAAAAATTACCGGTTTTTAACTATATGTGAAGTAGTTTTAAAGTACATAATCCTTTGTTTTTAACGACAAAATATTGTGAGTGTAGCATTTCTATAAAAGCAAGCCATTATTTATGTTTTGAGTTTCGACTATGTGCATTTGACAAATTCATGGTCCGATCAGTCAGATTTTCAAAAAATTACATACAATCGAGCAACTATTTTGAAGCAAAGAAATAAAGTTCCGTATCGGCAGTAATTGTACTTTTCTGTTATTTTCTCTTGGGGATAACAAATACGTATACAAAAATTTTATAAATTTGAAGAAAAAAAAATTGAAATATGGTTTAAAATATGACAGCAAACTAGTATTTACATGAACTTCCGAGCCCTAATAAGTACAATTAAGTATATAAAACTTTAGGCTCCTTTATAATTTTAAATAATTTTTAAAATAGGTCAAATCGAAAAGCAACAAAAAATAATTTTTTTAAAATAAGACTGTGCAACAAGAAAAAATTTCCCGAATGAGTCCAACGGAAAATGAAAATAGTTACCATTAGTATACCAAAACCCTCAAAATTGAAATTGGCTTATTTCTGAGCATTTTTTTCATTAGGGTGCACTCAGAGAATTTACACAGAAAAAATTATCAACCTAAAATATCTAATTAAAGATTTGATTTAAATTTGTTTCTAAGCAAATATTTAATTGAATCAATTAATATTTTAATTGACTTTTAAGTATATAAATACATATTTTACTTTAGACGTAATTCTGAAATTATTTTTTTTATACACTGTACGCTTAAATAGAAAATTTTCATTATAAAGTACCAAATGCATTTCAACTTTACAAACAAGCACACACACAAACATACAAACAGACGCTCCAACACATGTTTTTTTTTGTGTGTATCATATTTTTTTTGTAGAAGTTATTTATAACTTTTTTTCCTATTTAATTTTCAATTAAAGTTTTAATTAATATTATCATTTCCGTGATAGTTGCAAAATCAATTAAAATATTAATTGATTCAACAATTTTTTAATTAAAACCCGTTTTTAGTTTTTTTCCGTGTATTGGAAGAATGGAAGAATACGATTTTATTAAAAAGTAAAAATATTTGTATAATCGTTTTGCCAAATTTTATAAAAGTTATTATAAAATTTGGCCCCTCCAAGTTTCTCATTCCGCTTGTTAGAAAAATGTTCTTTGCCGCACAAATTTCCATGATAGGTGCAACATCAATTAAAATATTAATTGATTCAACAAATTTTTTAATTAAAACCCGTTTTTAGTTTTTTCTGTGTATTGGAAGAATGGAAGAATACGATTTTATTAAAAAGTAAAAATATTTGTATAATCGTTTTGCCAAATTTTATAAAAGTTATTATAAAATTTCTCATTCCGCTTGTTAGAAAAATGTTCTTTGCCACTCAATAAACTTTTTTCTTTTTTATTACCAATTTTGGGGTCTCCTATGAGGTAAGTGAGACCAGATATAGATTTATCACTGACTACATTTTTGTTTCTCTAACTCTCCTCTAAAAATCACCATTGGACATATTTACTCAATATTTGACCTGGGCACTTTTAAGTGCCAAAAACTATCGGGCAATCAATCTAGTCTTCGGTCTTCAAATGGTTAAACATTGTAGTATAAAAAACCCTAATACATTTAAACAATTAGGTTGTTGAGCCTATATAAACTTTCAACACAAAAATTTAAAAAAAAAATGTGTCATTTCAGTTACAGACACAAGTAAATGTCTGCATTTTTTAATACACACGCTTTTTTTCTAAAAAAAAAATTGGTATCCCGAGTGAAAAAAATTGAGAAGGTGGCATACTATATAATTAGATAGGGTCCAATAACAAAGCAGATACAATTTAATCTGAAAAACGGTGAATACAAATGTATCTACAAGGATCGAATTGGATTTAATTTCTTTAAATTATGTACTATTGAATCCGAATTTTGACCAGATATTATTGTACCAAATATTATCTTAATATTTAAAATTTTATACAATTAGGTCCAATTTGGTATAAATGATACAATTTGTACTTTTATTAAATATAATATGCAAATTAGAAAAAAATATGTATTAATTATAATTTTAAAGTGAGAAAAGTTGAAATAAAATTTTATTTTTTGTTCATTTATTTTTAATTAAAATTGATTTGAAACTCATTTATACGATGTTACTAAAGAGGAATGAAATAATGTATGAATGGTAATTTAAAAGCTGCAAATCGTATCGAATTAATGTTTTTTTTCAGAAAAATTCAACCGATACTATGTGGTTCTATATCTTTTTTTTAAGTTTCCCACAAAATCTTTACAACTTAAAACTATTTCAAAAATTTTGAAACTTTTCATTTGATTTCTTAAAAAAATGGTTGTGTTTTTATTTTGAAATTCTTCAAAGTTTAAAAATTTATAAGAAAAATGCAAAACTTTGAAAATTATATGAAATTTTGTTTGTAAGACTTTCAGAAATTGTTCGTATTAGCCGAGGGGTCGTATGCCCAAACGTCGGAACTTTATTTTAAATGAAGCATGAATTTATTATTTGAATTTATTAAGATATTATAAAACGTTTATTTGAAGTAAGAATATAAGAATATTAAAGTATTAGACTATAAATCCCCTAATAAATGTTCAAACAACATTTTCCAATTCAAAATGGAATATAATTTACTTCGAATGAAAATATAATTTAAAATTGTATATGGAACTGGATTAAATTTGATCTTACAATTGAAATTCCTTGCGCCAGATCAGATTCAGTCAGATAAAGACAAACGCACCACCGCTGGCAAGACACTTTAGCAAGTGATACAAGTGCTGGCAACAAGTGCTTTCCCAATGCCCAAATCATAACATCATTAAAAAAAGGTCCGTCTGTTCAAAAAGTATCGGACAAATACTGGGGGAAACAAAATTTCCAACGTTGGAAAAATGTTGGCAGAACAATGAAATAGGTGGTCCAAAATATTGTTTTCCAAAATATAAGTTCATGTATAATTTGTTTGATGCCGCCGGGATTCGAACCCTCAGAGTCAGATTAGTAGCCGACAGCCCTAACCACTGAGCTAGACATATAATACTTGATAGATTAAAACATAAGTACCCAGGTAGAAATTTACAACCGCACCAAAAAAAAAAAATAGTACTGGCAAACCACTGCTATGTTGTAACTCCCACTGTGTTAAACTAATATTGCAGAACTAATATTGTACTGAGAAAACACTATTTTGCTTGCAAACAATATGTTTTGCAAAATTCTTTGCCAATGTTGTTTTTACCATTATTACAAAGAAATTGGAAGTATTTTTTTTAATATTTTAAATATTATATTTCATAATCTTATATGATGCATAAGATTAAGAACGAACTGTATTGCTGATTTTTAAATGTGTTTTATTACACATATTTCTCAAAATTAATTTAATTTAAGCTATTTTCAAAGCACCAAATTCTTTTAATTACCAACGTTTTGCCAACGGTGTCAAGTTCGCTAAAACCAACGGTTGCACACTGTTATAAATCGGGTAATAGGTTAATATTGTCAAGACTGTTAATCCCTTGTTCTGCCAACGCATAACCGACCATCGCCGAAGCTTTGCCAACAATGCGCCGATTGTATTTTCTGTCTTGGTAAATGATAACTGATGGGTAACAGTTGGCTGTTCAACTATATCAGCCCTTTCATAAGGTTTGATGGAAACAAGTTGCCAAGTTTGGAAAAACAAAAAAAAAAAATTGGTTTTAAAAGAGCTTTCCAGAACAAAAAAAAATTAACTTTATATGAAAGAAAAAAGATATTTAAACAATCACAAAAAATGTTTGACTGAAACCGGGCACGAAATCGGAACCTACTACAAACTTTTTTATAAAATAAATGCTTTACCAGTGGTTAGCCTTTTGGGCCGTTGGTAATTTCTCACTGGATAGCACTGGGAAACACTTTTTTCCCAACGTTGGCATAGTGGTCTCAGCCAAATCTTTGCAAATTATTTTTTCTGAAGACCATTGAAATTATTGTAAAACAAATACTGGAAAAGCCCTTTTTGAAAACGCTAGTAAAGCGTCTTAAACAAGTGTCAGTAGTTTATTTACAATTCTTCGGTTAGCCAGTGATATACCAGTGCTTAATTTTGTGTACACTTAGAAAATTATTTAGGTAAAGACCACGCAAAAGTAGTTAAAAACAAATGAAATTTCACTTAAAAAAAGGACGACTTACATTTCAGTAACATTATCATTTGCTTTTTTAATGTTCAAAAAATGACTAACAATTGTATTGTATTAACCAGATGTTAGTAAAAAAAATAAACAAACATTGATTTTTTTTATATTTTTAAATAACAAAAAACAACTGTAAACAATGAAATTAAAACCATAAAACAGTCATTTGATGTGGTTTGTTTTTTAAATGAACAAAAATTTTAGTAAAAAATTTAATTTGTTCTACAAATGACTAACATTTACATTAAAAATAAAGAAATTGTAGTACAACCCAAACAGCTACATATTTTTAATACAGAAGTTCCCTGAATGTACCTTTTGGCAGTTTCTGATAAGTAAAAATATACATTTAGATATGGGATATATAAAATTAGTTAGAAACACAAAAATTATATCTTTTTATATATTTTACCATACAAAGCAATATATAATGAGATATAGTTGTATTAAATAAATATAAAATAATAAATAACTCGTTTTACTCGGGGTACTTATTAAAAACAAGTGGAAGCATTAAAGTCCGATGTGCCGAATTTGGTATTAAAAAAGATTAAATTCGGCTGTGACGAATTTTTGGATACCCTCCATCTCGGTGTTTTCATAAACCAGGGAAAGTGCAAACAATATTAATATCTATATTCTTTGTAAAAATAACAAAAATAATGTTGTTTTTATAAGTAAAACAAAATATGACTGATTGATTAATGTATTTGGGATGTTACAAAAGAAAAAATGTTTAATTAAAGTTTACTAAAATGAATCTGAAATTCTGCAGTGGGTATTCAAAGGTTATTCTGATTACCTAAAGAAGAACGTGTAGTGAAATATATATATATTTGTATAGTTCCTTATGATGTTAAAAAAACTGTTGTAAAATTCGCCTGTTGTTTGTCTCTTTGCCTATATAATAATGAAAGAAAGTTACTAAAATATATTTTTGGATCGTTAGAAGAGATGCAATGAATACAAACGCATAAAAACAGTTTCGAATAATCAGAATTTTAGATAAATTTAAGGGAACAAAATACACTTGCGGAGACATACATAATGAAATAATTATGAAATGCCAGTTTACATTACAACACATGTGTTTATACTATACATCACATAAGTAAAACGGAAAGTGTGATGAAACTAAGTTTGTCAAAAATTATAAAAGAAAATCTTTCGAGTGTTTTCGAGATACAAAAAATTAAAGAAACTGGTATTTCAAATTATTGTTTTTCAGCTCAGTTGCTTGTGCAATTCTCGTTACGACTCCTAGAATAAGAACCCTACGAAATTTTCCCAAAATTCGATTGGTTTTTACACATCAATACTTTAATTTAGATTATTTTTGTATGTATCAAATAAAAATTAGGGCTTTTAAGGAAAACAAATGCATATAATCAAAAGATTTTAAGATGAAGTATGAACCTTATATGTCTTAAATAAAAAAGTTCTGAAAGTGAATGTCCTTTAAATTGAATGGGGTTTTTAATAAATGTAATTAGAATGTAAGAGTTTCCTTGCAAATTTATTAAAGGTTGAGAATGAAAATAAGTAAAATAGTGTACGAAAAAAAGTTATGGATTCCTGGATATTTTTTTGATCTGATAACGATTAATGTGTCTGGCAACTCCGGTTAATGCAGTCAAATAAATAAAGAATTTTAACTAAACTATTTTGTTCTACCTTTTTCTTATTGGTGATTTTTTGATTTGTTGGGGTTAACAAAAAAAGGTATATGGCAAGCCTGGTATATGGAAAACAAAAGCATACTTTATAAATTAGCTTAACAATTTTTCGAGGGCTTCTCGCATTTGCACTTATAACCAGTGTTGCCAGGTTTGCAAAGCATAAAAACGACAAACTTTCCAGAAAAATCGTCAAAATCGTCATCATATTTTGAAAAATCGTCAAAATATATTTGTTAGAAGAGGGATAAAGTTTTAATAAAAAATAAAATACAATAATGTTATTCACATTTCAAATGTTAACGTGTTATCGTTGTAATATAACACGATTTTTGACACTTCTCTTTGGTTTAAACTTGGAAAATCATTATATTTTACAACGATATTCATATTTATAAAATGTTGAAACAGTGTGCCCCAGTAGGCTAGTTGGTAGCGTGCTGGCTTATCAGTGCGGGGGTCGTGGGTTCGATTCCACCAGAGGCACTGATCTGTTTTCGCTACAATGCGCCGAAGGACATAGTAGCTAGTGCTCGGTTAGGGTAATAGTATATAACTTGTAATTATATGATTATTAATTAATAAAATAACAAAAATATAATGTTGAAAGATCAAATAAATACAACTTTAAATCAAACTAATTTTACCACTTGAACTGTTAAACACTTATATCTGCATAATTCTGTGAACAACATTTCAGTGGCACAACTTTTTAAATATTAAATTCTTTTACAAAATTTGGAAATTCTTTAACAATAAGTCTGTTCGATTACTTTTCCTGTAAAGTTCAGTAAAAACTACTCAGTAACAAAATTACAAATAGTAAGACAAATTTACAAAAAAGTAAACGAACAGAAAATTTGTAGGAATTATTAAATTAGATAAAATAGCTTGTTTTAAATATTAAAAAAAAATCAACTGGTCATTATGGAAAAGGAAAAAGTTAATTGAAATTATCGACCAAAAATAATTTAAATGTTTTTTAACTTCTTCCATAGTTAATTATTTAATCATTTTCACTTTCAATCCATAAACAATTAAATTTAATTTAATTTTTGTTTACTAAAAATACAAGCATATTTTTTTATTTTTTAGTCATATGTTTTTTTCATCTTACAAATTCTTTCTGGCAAAAATGTATCCAGTAAAAACTTGTAAGTTCTTTGGCATCAAACTGTCACTTTACTCTCTCTTTTTACCAGTTTTTACTGCGTATTTGTCTAAACGAACACCTTCCAGTAAAAACTTGTACAAATTTTTGTGTTATCGAACAAACTTAATGTTATATTTTTAATTATTAAATTTTGGCACTTTATTTATATTATTAGGCCTGTTTTTTAAGCACCGGATTTATTTTTGGATTTATTTTGTTTCATTTAAAGTTGTATATATATCATCTTTCAACATGAAATATATTCGGGCTAGAGATCTGTTTGTTTCGCAAAAAAAGTCCATGCCTTGTGTTTTAACATGAAAATTTTTTATTTTTATTTAAATCTAACTCCAATTAAATTTTATAAAATTTAAAGAAATGTTTTAAACATATAAACACAGAAACTTAATTAAGCTAAACCCGTAATGAATTTATAAAAAAAATAAATGCGGTTTGGATTAAGTTTTATTCAATTCTAGGATTTGCATTTTTGCAAAATTGTATTTCACATCATATTAGCATATAAAAGCTAGCTATCGATCAAAAAACAATGTTTTTGCTTTCAATTTTTAACGAAATAATATAAATTTAATAATCGAGCCGGCGATTTTATGAGAATGATAAATAAGTAGATCTTGCTGACATATTAAATTATTGTCAAAAAATCGTCATTTTGGAAGCAAAAGTCGTCAAATAGTCATTTAGTTATTTTGGGTATTAAATATCATCAAAATGACGACAAATCGTCAAACCTGGCAACTCTGCATGCGATTGCTACTAATTCATACGTACATACATATATATATATATTCCCGTCGTTCCTATAAGGAGCATATGGCCGTACATACATACTGTATTACAAAACAAAACAAAAAACAACAACAATATTTTGTGTTTTTTTTTTTGTTTTTAAGTGTTGATCATGACCATGGATGGTAACCGATTCTATGTGGTTATTGGTCGTAGTAACGCTATTTTTCTTTTATTTCGGTAACGGTATTTTAGGGGAAACTATACTTCAGTTATTTCGGTAACGGGATTTAGCGTTAACGGTATTTTAGCGTTAACGGTATTTTATTTATTTCGCTAACGGTATTTTAGCGGTAACGATATTTTAGATATTTCGGTAACTTTATTTTAGGGAAAAAGATTTTTCAATTATTTTGCTAACGGCATTTTAAGGATAACGTTATTTTAGTTATACAGGTAATGTTAATGCACACCACAATTTTTAACCGCATTATGCCCGAGTTTAAACGACTGTCTAGTTTATGATCACACTTTGGGAAAATATATCTATTTACAGAAGTTTTTTTGTTCAGATCTTGTTAGATTCTTTCGGTAACGGTATTTTAAGGTAACGGTATTTTACGGATAACGGTATTTCAAGAATATCGGTAACGGTATTTAAGCGATAACGATAGTCAGTTGAAAGGTGTTAGAATCGGGGACGGTAATTCAGCGATATTGACAGCCATCCCTGCTTGCGTATATTCTTGTGTATAAGCATTGAATGTACGTATGTATGTATGTATGTATGTATGATGAAATAAAAAAAAAAAATTTTAGAGGTCTTCCCACATTTTCACTCATAACTTTTGAACGCGTTAACCGATTTTGATCATTTTCACTAGAAAACTGCTCATGATATCAACAAACAATTTGACTGAAAATTAGCAGTACCTCTTCTGTATTGGAGGAGTATTTTGTGTTTCCACAGACAGACGGACGGACAGACGGACAGACGGACAGACGGACATGGCTATATCAACTTCTCTATCCATGCTGATCAAGAATATATATAGATTATGGGGTCCCAGAATTTTTTTAAAAGAATTACAAACATTTGACAAAGTGAATATACCCTCCTGCACTATGGGATGGAGGGTATAAAAAAAAACTAAAAAAATCTAGAAATTGTGACGTTAACACATTTTTAATTTCTTAGAGATATCGTATATAGTACATAGAATAGAACTTTAGAAAATGTGTCATTTAGTTAATAGAAATAAAAAAAAAATATTTTTGGATATTTTTTTTAATTTGATCATGTGTTAGAAGTATTTAGTGACGTCAAAGTATTTGCCTTC